>JAJAGP010002971.1:0-89998 GCA_025084515.1 Ancistrus triradiatus
TTTATAAGGCAGGCTGTTACTAAGATCCAC
The DNA here is from genome assembly GCA_025084515.1 of Ancistrus triradiatus. Lineage (NCBI taxonomy): Eukaryota > Metazoa > Chordata > Actinopteri > Siluriformes > Loricariidae > Ancistrus > Ancistrus triradiatus. The sequence continues at coordinate 31 of JAJAGP010002971.1, forward strand.
TGTTCTACCAACAGAAGCAAATCACAGTGAGATCCCGGTGTTACAACCAAAGCACAGGATCAGCGTTATCATTTAAATTACTTGATTAGTGATTCTAAATTAGTTAGATGAAGCTAGAGAAAGAAAGAAAGAAAGAAAGAAAAAAAGGCTAAAGAGAATACTGAGAAAGAAAGAAAAGGCTAAAGAGAATACTGAGAAAGAAAGAAAAGGCTAAAGAGAATACTGAGAAAGAAAGAAAGAAAGAAAAGGCTAAAGAGAATACTGAGAAAGAAAGAAAAGGCTAAAGAGAATACTGAGAAAGAAAGAAAAGGCTAAAGAGAATACTGAGAAAGAAAGAAAAGGCTAAAGAGAATACTGAGAAAGTAAGAATGACTAAAGAGAGGACTGAGAAAGTAAGAATGACTAAAGAGAGGACTGAGGAAAAAAAGAAAAAGAAAGGCTAAAGAGAATACTGAGAAGGAAAAAAAGAAAGAAAAAGGTTAAAGAGAATGCTGAGAAAGAAAGAAAGAAAAAGGCTAAAGAGAATAGCAAGTGGATAAAGAAAGGTCAAGTCAGATTCATTCTATGGTGCTTTTTACAGTGGAGCATTGTCTCAAAATAACTTAAAATTTTAGATTATCTTCTAATAGCGACAGCCAGTCCCAAGCTGAGCAAGCCTAGAGCGACAGTGGCAAGGAAAAACTAAGCATTCTGAGGAAGAAACCTTTGGAGGACCAAGACTCAAAGGGTCCCATCCTTCTTGGGTGGCTTAGATGATAAATGTCGGAATTTAACAAATTAGTCTTATCGTGATAGTTCAAATAAGATGTAAACTATGCATATCAGCATCATGTAGTCTGATAAACAGAGTCACTCTAGGATCTTCAGTCTAAGCCAGAAAGTCCTTGGCGGCACTTTGTCCTCATCCAACCGGAGGGGAGAGAGTGTTACTGCACGCTGGTTTGGCCTAGGTATGGTGGCTACCTGGCTAAAGAGAATACTAAGACAGAAAGAAAGAAAGAAAATACTGAGAAAGAAAAAAGTCTAAAGAGAATATTGAGAGAAAAAAAAATAATAGAAAGGCTAAAGAGAATATTGAGAAATAAATAAAAAAGGAAGGAAAGACTAAAGAGAATACCAAGAAAGAAAGGCTAAAGAGAATACTGAGAAAGAAAGAAAGGGTAAAGAGAATTCTGATAAAGAAAGAAAAAGTTTAACACTAGTAAACGTCGTCTTAAAAAAATCATAAAGAAGGAGCTGATGGAACCGTCAAAGCTGCTGATGCTGTATAACTGTCCTGTAACATTTCTGACCGACCCATCAAATCAAACTATGGCTGCAACTAACGATTATTTTGTTGATTAATCGATGGATCGGAAACTGTCTTTATTCAGAAATACAACATTGAATAACAGAGCAAATAAATGCTTACAATAAATGAATAATAATAAATTAAATTCATTGATAAATTAAAATAACAAACTAAATAATAAAGAAAAATAAGTGCATCTCTAATGCAAACACTACATACAAACTCATTCACTCCCTTTCTTTAGGAACTTTTGCATTGCAATCCAAAAATTTTATCATGTCAACATGCTCCAGGCTAAAGCTGGCTCTCTTTTTAGAGACTATGGCCCTGCCCACACGAACACGGGTATTTTTAAAAACGTAGCTTTTTCTATGCGTTTTGACCGTTCGTCCACACGAAAACGGACTTTTTTTTTGCAAAACTCCTTCCAGGGTGAAGATTTTCAGCGTTGTCGTGTGGACTGGGAAAACGGAGTTTCTTGCTTGTAACTTCACTTTGTGCGCCGTTATCTCCTTGGTTTACATGAGGCGATTTTGTGCAATAGCGGACGTAGCTAAAATAGTGCCAGCTGTAACACTGCTGACCGAACTTGTTACAAATCTACAAATACATTTACATTTATTACTTTTTCATTACACTGAAGAACAGAGGCGTCAAAGCGCTACGGAGGTCACTACTATATCCACCACACCCACGAAGCAGTTCCCGCCCCCAGCGTCGCCGGTTTTGGACGAGACCCGGTCGGACCTCTCGTTGGTGGGACAGCTTTCAAAACGAAGTGGTTGTTGAAGAAGAATGGAGAGAAAATGTTTGTATGCATATAGGACATCGCTGTTGTCGTTGAGTGAGCTGCTTCGCCGGCATATAGGACTGCTGGTTTGGCATTGCTCTTGACAGCGACTGTGTGCGTTTCTGCGTTTTCATGTGGACGAAGTTTTTTGTTTAAACAGTGCTTGTGTGGACAGGATGGTTTTTATAAACAAATTTGAAAATCCCCGTTTTAGAAAATACCTGTGTACGTACGGACATAGCCCTAACGCTAACTTATTTTGAAGATTCTGCGTCCGCGACGGCTCCGCCTCACTCCGTTTAATCGCTCGTGTTGACCGCAAGTGCCGCAAGTAACGTAAGCGGATATGATAAGGCGGGGGACACATAAATCATGCGACACGACCAATCGATAATGAAATTCGTTGTCGACGCTTTTAATAATTGATTATTAGCGATTTTATCGATTTGTTGTTGCAGCCCTAAATCAAACCCAGATAGAGGCTGATTCAGTTCATTTTTGTTGATGGGACTAAAACTGATCTTCAGTCTCGTTGCTCTTCAGTTTAACTGTGAATCCATTAAGAGGTCAGGAACTTTGATTTAAAGTACTGACTTCTTTTCTGTCTTTCCAACTTGAATCCAAATCCTTGTTTGTAAGGGTGATGATCCTTGGCTCATTGGAACGACCAGGCTGATAATTAATTGCTTCCTCTAACAAATTTGATCAAAACAAATGCTTTTATAAACTCATTATAATTCATTTCAGCAGTCATTTACTTATATAATTATAACGTTGATGCTTTTTTATGGCTGACGTTGTTGCTAGGTGACATGTGTATGTGGTGGAGTAATACCTGAAGAGGTTCACATCATGATGAAGGAGTTTTTGCACCTCCCAACTGTCAGAAAAATGTTGGCAATAATAAAAGGCACTCCAAGGAGGCGTGTAATTTCTGTGGCTTGGCCAATTTGGAACCAGTTCTCAAATTCCATCTTTTACTGGCAGCACCCCAGTCCTCTGTGCTTTCAGATTTGTGAGTGCCAGGAGAGGCTTTGCCTCCCAGCAACTCTTATTCACTCACCTCATTCTTCCACAGTGCACTAAATTATTGTGCACCTATATATTACAGCATGGATAATGGGACACTTCCTACCAATCTGTCATGGAACTGGACTGAAATGCTTTTAGAAAAGTTTTCTGCTTCATTTGAGTGACTGCAGGTATTTCTGCTAAAGTATAGCACGTCTTCATTGGCAAGCAGCAGAACAGGTTTAGTCAGCAGCTGGCTGCCCTTAAGTAAAGTACACAACTGTAATAAAACAAGGAAAACACTGTAATATTAGCTACAATTATGCTCTGTGACACTAATTAAAACCTTCCAATCAAATGGAGCTGTAACAATGTAATGAAGTTTCCTAGAAGAGCTGACAACGTTACCGACACAAAGTCCATTTGATGGTGAACTTCCACTAAAGATTGGTTTGCGCCTTGTGCATGTTTCTGTTGCCTGTTTCTGGAAGTTCCCCTCGTCGGATGCTTCCAAATATCACTGCACATCATGGTGGGGGTTGGGTCAGTCATTGTATGTATTTTCAAAATATTTGCTCATGTTAATGTAACGTGTGTCATTGAGGAAAACGTGCAGCTTTCTGGTCTTTTTTGCTTTGTTATAGCCAACTACCCTACATAAGTGATGTACATTTTTCTCAGTTCTGATCCGATACAGGAGGGGTTTTTTACTTAATATTATTGTTGGTACTGTGTAGGGTTGGGTGTCGTTTGCATTTTATAGATTTCAATTTTCAATTCCAAAATGGTAAAAACATTGTGCCAAATGTTTAGGTATAAAGAATGTCTTTTTTATATTTCATCTTCACTATTAATCACTTTACATTAAGCGTTTTCTTCCCATTAAAACCTTAAAAAGCTTAAAGTGGCTTAATCTTCTAAAGTAGTGACCTAGGAACACCAATCTTCTCTCAGTTATTACTGATCATAATTAATCTCTCCTGCTGAAATGATTAACGTGATACGTAAAACAGGTTTAAATGGGAAGGAAAAGGTGTCATTTAAAAATGATTCCTTTCCTTTTGGATCACAGGTTCTTCATTTCAGCAGATTATTTATGATCAGTAATAACTGAGAGAAGTTTCTAGATCAATATTTTTTTACATTAATCCACGTTAAGCTTTGGTCACGTTAAGTGTTTTAGACTCTCCCTCTCTAATGCAGCCTTTGAGCTAGCTCTGAGAGCATAGTCGGTCGAACATGGTACACTGCTGAAGCATTTCATGCTCTTACAGATGTTTTGCTGTTTTCGAAGGGAAACATCCTTTACAACAGATCAGTTTTCCACACATACGGTGTCTAGAATTTTCGGATCAGACCCATCTCTACCCTACATTGTCACATCTTTGGCTTCTCAGCTTGCTGTTTAGCTTCCAACAGGCTCTGCCTCACCAGAGTACTGAGGGCTTCATCAAAGAGCAGCATTTAAGATGGTTAGTCTGATCTTCCTTCTGTTTAATGAGATCAAGTGAAGTTAGATTTATTTCTATAGCGCTTTTTACAATGGAGCATTGTCTCATAGCAGCTTTACCATGTTAGATTATCTCCTCATATCTAGGGCCATTCCCAAATTGAGCAAACCTAGGACAACAGGGGCAAGGAAAATCCTTATAAGGAAGAAACCTTGGCAGGACCAAGACTCAAAAAGGGACTTGACCTGCTTGGGAGGCGTAGATGATAAATGTCAGAATGAAATTAATTTATGTAATCAAATACGTCTGTAGTAACAGTTCAAAATCAGAAACTAAGTAAATATTAACAGATAAATAAAATGTTGAGTAAAATAACGTAAAAAATATGCATATTGCCATTATCAGAACTAATTTTTCCTTAGTCACACAAGTAAACCAATAGTAGCCCAGAGTGAGATGGTCCACTTTTTTGACAGGTTTATTTGGCAACACAGTAGTATGACTGATGACACCAAGGAGCTTGTAAGAAAAAAGTTTTGTCTGTTGTGTAGAACTGGTTTGGATTTTCAGAACAAACACAGAGCAAACTCTCTTGGAAAATGTGCAAAGATAAGCTTTGTTTGGTGAAAATCATGAACCTGTTCAGTCACCTTAAAAGGAAGCATCCCACAGAGTACACTGAAAGCTAGACAGCACGAGAAACAGCACTGAATCAAACGGTAATAACAAAGACATTTGAAAAATGACTGATTTTACCTGGTTATGGATCTGGTACCCAACAAAACGGCTGAAAACAAGGGTTTTAATGGTTGTTCCTTGTTACTAATTACCAAGGTGCAAATATTTTCCAACAGGACTGTGGTAGCCTAGTGGTTAAGGTACTGGACTAGGATTAGAAGGTCCAGGGTTGAAATCCCACCTCTGCCAAGCTGACCCTTAACCCACAATTGCTTGGATTGTAAGATTGTATCAATTGGATGTCGCTCTGGATAAGGGCATCTGCTAAATGCTGTAAATGTAAATACAACAGCAAGATTTCTGTGATGTAAACAAAATGCAGAGCTACAACTGAATCCGGACAGCAGTGAGTTTTATTGGGCCACTAATGCGTTATAGTGTAGCGAAATGGCAAAACTGTAGAATGTGATGATGATATTTACCTTTAAAAAATTGTTTACATATGTTGAAGTGCATTTTATCAAAGTTGGTTTAAAAAGGTTCAATTATCCTTGGTGCTATCCTAAGTTAATTTTATTTTGTGGAACTGTATTTATATGAGTAGAGAAATTAGATTGGATTCTGTATTCAGTTACAAATTAGTCTTGACAACCAGCATGAATAATAAATCATAATAATATTAAGGGTTTTATTTTGTTTTATTTTCATCAGATACTACATTTATTCTCTTGCTGACAAATACATCTTGAATCGTGGATCATGATACCCCCTAAAATTGTTTTTCTTTTTTTCCAGATCGCTCACCTCATCACTCTTTGCTGAGTAATTGTTATAAATTATCTAGATTAAAACCTGCCTGCTGCGAGGGAAGTGTGATAACTCTTCTGTGCAGTTTCCTGTGCAGAACCTGTGTGTGTGTGTGTGTGTGTGTGTGTGTGTGTGTGTGTGTGTGTGTGTGTGTGTGTGTGTGTGTGTGTGTGTGTGTTGTGTGTGTGTGTTGTGTGTGTGTGTTGTGTGTGTGTGTTGTGTGTGTGTGTGTTGTGTGTGTGTTGTGTGTGTGTTGTGTGCGTGTGTGTGCGTGTGTGTGTGTGTGTGTTGTCTTGCTATTCTTGTGAGGACCAAATGTCTTTACAATGTTGGGAAAACCTGGAATTTTCACCATTTTTCCTCACTACTTTTAACTGCTTTTTTTTCACAAAAATGGCAACTTTTATTTTTAAAAAACTAAGAGCCAAAATATTTGCTTTAAATTACTGAGGTTAGGGTTAAGTGTAGGTGTAGTATTAATTAGCTACAGTAATCTTTCATTTGCCTTCTTTGTCATTCATGTCAGTGGAAGGTCCTCACAAGTATAGTAAGACAAGTGTGTGTTGTGGGATTCATAATTTCTTGTCCACCTTTCCTTTGAAGGCCATGTTTACCGTTGAACCACATAGCTGTGTGTAATAGATTGCCCGTGGACATCTACTTCTGAGAAGCTTTCGGTTTCCCCCGACCAGTTATTAGATGAGTCGTGATCAACCTCAGTTCACCTGGCTCAGTGACATTTCACACAGTAATAACACTGGTTAACAGAAGTTTTGTTCCATAGAATAAAAAAACTTGTCCTTGTATTTCTGCACACTGAATCCAAACATGTTTTCAGAATGCATCTATCGCCTGTAGTTTTTTGTTTGAGTATGCTCATATATCATTAGGTATGAGAGGAGTCTCACTCGGTTTGGTCTTCTGCTGATGTAGCCCATTATTTGAGGTTATTTAAGTTACTGTTACCTTTCTGTCAGATGAACCAGTCTTTTCATTCTCCTCTGACATCAACAAGGCATTTTCACCCAGAGATCTTCCCTCACTGGATATTTTCTCTTTTTCGGATCATTCTCCGTTAAACCCTAGAAATGGCTCTGGGTGTTAAAATCCCAGTAGATCAGCAGTTTTTGAAATACTCATACCAGCAACCATGCCACTTTCAGAGTCAATTGAATTACTTTTCTTCCCCCCTTCTGATGCTCGGTTTGATTCAGCAACTCATCTTATACATGCCTAAATGCATTGAGTTGCTGCCATGGGATTGGCCAATTAGATGTTTGTTCTAAATAGGTGTACTTTAATAAAGTATTCCGGTGAGTGTATGTGTACCATCATTCTACAGCATTTGAAACAAAAAACAATGCAGTAGCTTATTTTTTAACACATAGATAAACGAGTCACCAGGAGCCTCCAGAAACACGACTGGAAATGTTGGTTCATGCAGACAGTGCCGACTATTAAAAGTTCCCTGTCACTTGCAGACTAGAGCTCAATGTGTAAACATCTCTGGTGCAGTGTTTTTTCTACTCTGTTAAAAAGTTCTGGACCTTTATAATGCCAAGAAACTTCTTAAATAGTTAAACTTCTTTCTGGTATGTCTGTGCAGAACCAAATACCAAAAACGTTCCATCACACCCCTCATTAAAATGCTATGAGAATTACTTTGGTCTACAATGGATTGGCTTCCTGTCTAGGGTTGTACCTGCCTTGTGTCCTATGCAGCCGACTAGGCACCGCCTCTCCCATCAACCTGTCCAGGATTGAATGGATAAAGTGAATGAATTACTGAATTTATGTTGGTTGTAAATAGACACTATATTTGTGGTGTTACACGGTGTTCTGACAGCGCGGTCAAAGAGGTTCATTTCATATGTCCTTTGCCATTCCTATGAGAGAACCCAAAGAATAGACTTTGGATTGCTGCTGCTTCCTCACCAGTTTAATTGGTATGAGGTGGGGGTGGGCAGTATGACGGTATTTTATCATATCGTGGTAAATGTTGTTATAGTGATAGACAGTACGCTTTATTGAGGATATCATCAGTGCTTAAAGAACACTGACCAGCTGCATGTTTCATTATAAAGAGTGTAATTAGTCTTGTTTAATTAGATGAAGCACATCACATTATATACTGTACTAAGTATGGGATAATATTTAATTAGTTTTTCAGAATCTGTTGCTGCTGATGCATTTTGTCTGTGATGACATATATCGTGATAAATATCATGTATCGAAAATGTAACCTTAATAGGAGATCAAAATCTACTGTTAGATATAATTTTCCATCAGCTATAAGGTCAGTATTTCCCAGTCAGAAATGACTTGTGCTAAAGCCTCTGAAAAGCAAATGATTGATGATGAAAAAGTAAATCAAGTAGAGAGCAATAGGAATACCCATACAGTTTTGAAGTAAGTTCTTATGTATTTTAAGTGTAATACCACCTTCTGAATACGTAATTTACACTAATGTCTCTGCCACTTAAAACCATGACTTCTAGATTAAAAAGTTTTCAATTCAGCAAATATCACCTCAATAAATATGATCCTTTAACGAGAGCTGGATTTTATTTCAGTAATCTGATTTCTCATAGCATGTTTTCTAGTTACCTAATTTAAATTGGATTTCTCCGTTTGTGCATGTGTGCAGAGCAGCTAGCGGAAAATCATGGTTGCCACTTTCTCTTGTTCTTAGAGATGTTACTTCTCTTGGGCTTACAGTGGTGCTTGAAAGTTTGTGAATTTTTTGAGAATGTTCTGTGTTTCTGCATAAATATGATGTAAAACATCATCAGCTGTTCACACATCTCCTAAAAGTAGATAAAGAGAACCCAGTTAAACAAATGAGACAAAAATATTATACTTGGTCATTTATTTATTGAGGAAAATTATTCAATATTACATATTAGTGAGTGGCAAAAGTATGTGTACCTCTTGGATTAGCAGTTAATTTGAAGGTGAAATTAGAGTTAGGTGTTTTCAATCAGTGGGATGACAATCAGGTGTGAGGGGGCACCCTGTTTTTTATTTTAAAGAACAGGGATCTTTCAAAGTCTGCTCTTCACAACACATGTCTGTGGAAGTGTATCATGGCACGAACAAAGGAGATTTCTGAGGAGCTCAGAAAAAAAAGTTGTTGATGCTCACCTCAGGCTGGAAAAGGTTACAAAACCATCTCTAAAGAGTTTGGGACTCCACCAATCCACAGTCAGACAGATTTGTGTACACAAATGGAGAAAATTCAAGACCATTGTTACCCTCCCCAGGAGTGGTCGACCAACAAAGATCACTCCAAGAGCAAGGCGTGTAATAGTTGGCGAGGTCACAAAAGACCGCAGGGTAACTTTTAAGCAACTGAAGGCCTCTCTCACATTGGCTAATGTTAATGTACATGAGTCCACCATCAGAAGAACACTGAACATCAATTTTGTGAATGGCAAGGCTGCAAGGAGAAAGCCACTGCTCTCCAAAAAGAACATTGCTGCTCATCTGCAGTTTGCTAAAGATCACATGGACGAGCCAGAAGGCTATTGGAAGAATGTTTTGTGGACGGATGAGACCAAAATGGAAGATTTTGGTTTAAAAGAAAAGCGTTATGTTTGGAGATAGGAAAACACTGCATTCCAGCATAAGAACCTTATCCCATCTGTGAAACATGGTGGTGGTAGTATCATGGTTTGGGTCTGTTTTGCTGCATCTGGGCAGGACGGCTTGCCGTCATTGATGGAACAAAGCATTCTGAATTCTATCAGAGAATTCTAAAGGAAAATGTGAGGACATCTGTCCATGAACTGAATCTCAAGTGAAGGTGGGTCATGCAGCAAGACAACACCCCTAAGCACACAAGCCGTTCAACCAAAGAATGTTTTGAAATGGCCAAGTCAAAGTCCTGACCTTAATCCAATTGAAATGCTGTGGAAGGACCTGAAGCGAGCAGCTGATGTGAGGAAACCCACCAACATCCCAGAGCTGAAGCTGTTCTGTATGGAGGAATGGGCTAAAATTCCTCCAAGCCGGTGTGCATGACTGATCAACAGTTACAGGAAACATTTAGCTACAATTATTGCTGCACAGGGGGGTCACACCAGATACTGAAAGCAAAGGTTCACATATTTTACCTGTCACTAATATGTAATCTTTGTCTAGTTTTAGGACTTGTGTGAAAATCTGACGATGTTTAGGTCATATTTATGCAGAAATATCAAAAATTCTAATGGGTTCACAAACTTTCAAGCACCACTGTAGTTACATATACCAGGTGGGGGATTCTCATGTGAGGTCTGGCAACCATAGAATTAAATGCTACATTTGGGACTCTGAAATATAGTATGTACTCAAGAATAAAATGAGTAATTTGACTATTTAATATAAAAAATTTTAATTTACGTCACATCTTTCTGTGAGATTTTTGGCTGGTTGCAAAGTAGAAATCTGATGAGAGCCCGAGTCATGTAAACCTGGATGTTTTCCATTATCTGATGACTCAAGTGCATGTAAACTCATTGATCAGATTACTGACAAAATCTCATTTTCTGTAGTTATCAGATTAAGTGCATGTAAACGCACAATGATGTGAAATTGCATGTCAGAATGAACCAAACTTAAATTAACTCACAAAGTAAAGCAACTTATTTTACTTTCATCGCATTGTTGGGGGGTGGGGGGTGGTACTGGTCAGGTTCCTGTCTTTGAGTTCAGCAGGAGCGGGCAGTGGTACACTCCTGGCAGGGGGGCGGTTTGTCGAGCACCATTGGCCAAAACATGGTGTGCCAGCTCAGGCAGCATAGACAAAAAAAATGGGTTGGGATCAGGGATCAGGGTTTTGAGTCCCAGTGCTGATCAGCTGTGTCTGAGAGTGAGGGCAGGCTGGGTGAGTAATCATCCCCCAGTACTGCCTTACAATGGACTGGCATATCGTCCAGATGCCTTTCTAACCTTAACTAGGAGTAGAAAAATCATGGAACTCCAACGGTCAGAGAAGAAGTTGAAGCAGACTTGTGTTTTCCAATATGTTACATTAAGTACATGAACAGTAATTGCTCTTTAATATGTGTAGAAATGTTACATTTTAGGTTTGTTTTATGCAGAGCATGTGTAACTCATCAAATAGCTCATTACACCAAAGGAGTTCAGACTTTTGCTCCTCTGGATGTGTTCAGTCAGTAACATTAATCTTAAGGCAGAGCTCTATCAGCAACAAAGGCTGTGTAAATCATTATCTTATGTACAGTCTGGGGTTTATACACACACACACATTCAGCAACAATGCAACTCATCTCAACCCAGCTGGTGTGTTCTTCAGCCCCTCCGTCCCCCTCCCGAACCGTTCGCTTCGGTGCTGTGCAGCAGAGGCTGTTAATCTGTGTGTTGGAGAGAAGGGATTAGATCAGAGAGAGAGAGGTATTGAGTGGGGAAAGGAAGGAGAAATATCTTTTCTGTATCTTTTGTAAGCACACTAATCTGTTTCAGACTTCTCTGGGGATTCGTAATGAAAACATTGTATTAAATTCAGTTCAAAAAAAGGGCAGACTGTTGACTCCTACTGTCAAGTCAAATGGATTTGTATAGCACTTACAACAATAGAGCATTGTCTCAAAGGATCTTTACAAACATCTAGACATAAAGCCATAATTGAGCAAGCCTAGGGCAACTTTGGAAAGGAATAACTCCCAAAACGTTATGAGGAAGAAACCTGAGAGGACCGAAAACTCAAAAAGGGACCTGACTCTCCCCAGAAAGACTAGATGATGTGTGTAAGAATTAATCCAAATTACCTAATTAATAAGTTTCTGAGCGTTTGAGCACTTCAGAGCAGACAAAGCCTCACACACCCCCTGTGATGTTTGTAGACTATGGTCCTAAAGTGTGTTTTTAAATATAGTTATCATTTCTAAGATCTAATATAAATATTTGTCCCGACCAGTCACAGCTAATGTCAGATCAGAGTTGGTTTTTTCCTCGGCTTTATTCTGTTATAACCTAACATTATCGTCTGTTATGATGTCAGAGCTACTTATAAATAACATCCGTTGTCACCAAAATGACAGTTATGGTGCAAATAAAGGGTTGTTCTATGTGTAAGTAATGAATATGTGTAGAAGCACAGAGTTATTAGAGGCCCGAGTGCTGAATTCACATCCTACTAAATAATAAATGCTGCAGGTCTGCATAGAACTTACTCTAATTATACAGAGCGATCCGTTATACAAAGCCAACTCGCTACTCGAGACATTTTTAGCATTTCCTCTTCTACTTGGTTTTTTGTTGGAAACTCTGAGAGGATCTCAATCAAGCAAGAATATTTACGATGGATTGTACACTGTGGAGCATTATCAGTCAAGTAAGGAATTACGCGACTCCCACGACAGCGTACTGGTTACGAGGTGTCCCTTACCTGGACGCTAGCTAGGGACTGAAGATGATGATGAGTGCCAGTAATAAGTCATAAATCGGTTGTTTTAATCAGCAGAGCTTTGAGTAATGCAGATCAGATGTCAAAATTACATTTGAGGTAGGTGGGACAGGATGAGGTAGATTGTTCCTGGGGCTGCAACTGGAGTCTAGGGCTGTGACAGTACTGTCGCAGTGGCTTAATCAGGCTATGGCCTGAATTAATTTTTTATTTTTTTTCTCCAAAGTGCATCAAAAACACGACATATATTAAGTCATTGTGGGTAACTAGGCTTAAATAAGTAACGCTGCTGTATTTTGTTCAATAACAAACAAACAGTAAACTACAACGTTAAAAGGGAGCATATATTAAGTAGTACTCCATAGACACGTGTAACTAGACACCTCATTGGCTGCTTCGGCTCGCGGCTGCGATAAGTCAACGTGTCCGCCATATTTGTCCAGGCAAGACTAAACAAATACAAGTGAACGGAGGAGCTGCGTGTTTTCTCGTTAAAATGCACAATAACCGAATTATTTCTCAACCAATTTTAATGACTCATTTTTTTATTTTCGAGCCTTTTGATATACGTGAAGTACAGTTACCCCAGGTACTTTGAATCTCGAGAGGAGTATGTATCAACGTTAAGCAAGTTAACGTGGTGGAAAACAATTCCTTGTCATGAGAAATTGCAAAAAACTCATCTTTTTTAGTCAAGAATTATTTGGATTTGCATTGTTTTTCTTGGTTAATACGTGTTAAAACATCCCTTTGTGATTTAATGTGTATTAAATGTGTAGAAGGGTTTTTTTATGTTCTCAAAATGGCATTTGCTCTGTATCCTCTTTTTGAGCTTTTCTTTGGCCCCGGGTCAGATCTTAGCTCATTCACTTTGAAATACTGGGAAATAACCAAAAATTTGTTTCTTTAAGTTATTATAACTGACCATCATTGACAAAAATGTAACGAAATCAACAAATAAAAAACAAATAGTGAGACACTGGCAGTCAGTCTGCTTTCTGTTTGTTAGAACGGTGATTCAGATCTACTCAAAGGTAATATACAGTACAGAACACCATATTATTAATCTATAAATACAGCAAGGTGTAGTCTAATAAATAATATAATCAATGAGTTAATAGATTAACAATATTAGATGTGTGGTATAATAGTAGTGTAATAACGTATACAAAATAGTGAATACTACATTATACGACTATTATACTACTATTTATACTACATGTACTGTTGCTAATCTGTCACCTTTATTGTTTTATCATATTATTATTTATTAGAGCAGAATCGGCACCTTTTTTCCAATGTAATCTTCTGAGAATTATGAGAAGTTGCCTGGACCAATATGGCGGTGACATATTGCTCAAGGCTTAAGGATGTTGTGCAACAGTTAAAGTCGGCGCGCTGTACTGTAACTATGATTTAATGACACTTCGATGGAAAGAATAGAATCGATGATTTCAGCACTCATTTCAGCCCTAGTTGCCAGCTGCACTGAATCTGCGCTACAAGCACTCCCACAGAGCGTGTGTTCAGTGCAGTAGTATGGTCATACCTGGAAACCTTCCACAGAAGAGGGAATTGAGCATGACTGGCGTTTGTACTGAAACCTAGAGATAATTAGTAATACAAAATTAATCCTCCATTTATTTAATGAACTGTCGCTTTCTCTCGCTCGTGAAGCTCAAACGGTCAACAACTGAAAAATCAGTGTCAGGCCCTTGAATATGGGAGTCAATGATGGTAACTAAACGATAATGATTGAGTTTATATTTCATATCACACACCATATGCACTCGTAACTTTCACAAGCAAATAATAACATAATAATTAAGGCATAGAGACGAGAGGCCTGCTTTATATCATGGGGAAGTGAGATAAATCAGCTGTTTACCCATAATCTAATTACGAAAAGGCACAGCCGCGCTTGTTCTCGCTTTTATAAATGGCGAGAAGTATTTATTTATAATCGTTCTCACTGTAAACCATTCTCCTCCCAATGTTATCATAAAAGCTCAGTGTAAACTTTGGGAGCTAGGGTTTCCTTTTTTTCCACTGTTAATTCACATGCCTCAAGTGGGTCAATCAGATCTTGGAGCTGGATCATTTTATAAATAAATAAAACATTTTATTTTGCTGTTATTCTTCAATCCATACTTTAACTTCACTTCGTGTAATAAAAGATAATTTGCCTGTTTTATGCTTCAAAGGATGAAAGTGCTTTAGCGTCTTCTGCAAAAACTGTTCTTGTTTTTTTTTTTCTCAACACCCACTTTAGTATTAAGCTATAAATGATTACAAACGCTCCTGTGGTCTCATTACTTTGTCCCTGTAAGCTCACAGATCATAACCCTTGAAAAGCAGCAGCTCAGATGAACTACGAAGTTAAGAATTCCAGATATAGTAATAACACCGTCTCTGTTTGCTTCATTAGTTTGGTTAATGTGCTGCATTCTTTGTGCAAACTGCATTCCTACAACAGCTTTGTGCAAACTGCATTCCTACAGCACCAAACTCAACGTAAAAAGGTGATTTAGTGCACATACAAAGCAAGAAATACTAACACTACGGTTTAATGATGCGTCATAAATATACAACCAAATGTTTTTGGACACCTTTTCATTAAACATTATTTTGTATTAGTGTGGAGTTTATCTCATTTTGGTGCTATAACAGGAGCTTTCCATTAGATTGTTGGCTCACAGTTGATAGTCCAATTTGTCTCAAAGGTGTGTGATGGAGTTAATGTCAGGGCTCTGTGTGTAAGCCAGGTAAGTTCTTTATCATTTGAGTTGTTGATTGAACCTGTTAGCAGTGAATGTGACTGAAATAGCAGACCTTGTTTGTATGGGTGTCAGAAGCCAGAACAGCCTCCGATATCACAGATGACTTCAAACACCAGACAGGCTCCGGCTGATTGATATTTACTCGATACGAGTATGAACAAACAGTATCAGTTTGATTTGTGGCAGAACTATCGCTTTACATCTTTATCATAAAAAGTTCTACATCACTTAGGATGATGAGAGTAGAGGATCTGTAAGGGTTAGTAGCAGCAGGAAGTACAGCTGCAGTGTGACCAGAGGCTACTGGGTATAACATGTTGGCTGTACCACTATTAAACATCTGGCATGAAGGTGCCCTGTGAAGAAAGGAAATCTGATGTCTCCAGAGAAAAACCCAGTCCCAAACTCAACTCAAAATTCACATATATTTGCATTACATGGCAAGATTGTGTAATTTGAAACTAGTGAAGCATTGAAATAAATATTCTTGACCATTTTGAAAAAGATACCCAAAGTATTTTTTTTGTTTGTGTTTTTGAATGACACCAATGTTTCCCCACAGAGTTCATTTGCATTTGTGGCAGTAGCTCACGCGGTTGGTGTGAATATATAAGCCGCTCTACTGCAAATATTTAATTTTGCCAAGTACTGGGAGTGAGATCACCGTCTGTTAAGTGAGAGTGCAAACTGCAAACCAAACAGTGAATCAAACGAGCAACCAGTTTTTATTGCTCTTGCTTCTTGGTTCGCTGCTCACTTCGTACATTCAAGTGGAAATATATAAAAGACAGTAATCTCACTCCATAAATGACTTTTTGCATGTTTGAGAGAGTGAGCATAAATAAATAATTAAATAATAGCCATTATTGAGTGTGTTTGCATGCACTTAATAATCCAATAACTGCAGCAAATCAGATTTTGTCAGTACGACAAAATAAATGACTTTACATGCGCTTGAGTAATCGGATAATGGGGAAGGCTGTAATAAGATTTCTACTTTGCAACCAGCAAATATGTGACAAACTTCAATTTTTGATATTAAATAATCAAGTCCTTCATTTTCCCAAGTGTATATACTGTTTCAGATACTGCATTTCGATAGCTGTTTGCTGCCTTTAATTCCATGGCATGTTTAATACCAGGGTTGCCAAATTCCACAAGAAAATCCCGTCACAGTCAATGGAAAAAAGAGGCCAAATAAAGCAGTCTCTTCAGAGAATACGCAGACCTGGCAACCGTGTCGGGTTAGGAAATCGAGTACCTGGTATACATTCTGAGTAATCTGATTACTGGGGTAAAATCCAGCTTTGTCGGATTTCTTAATCTGATTTCTAGATGGGAGTACACTCTATACATACACTTAATCAGATAACTGCAGAAATCAGACTTGGATCAGATAATGAAGTGCATGTAAACACACCTGCTGATTCTGAACATGAACAGATCTCGTCTGGAGATTAAAGATGGACCGATCAGTGTTTTTCTGGCCAATACCGATAGCAGATACCGATCAAGGGCGGAACAGGAAATAACAGAGTTTGTGAGATCAGCTTTTAGTATTGATTAACAGCGATGGTCTTGAAATGAAAGCCAATTAAATAATCTCACAACTTTATTAATATACAGCATCATAGACCATCATACACACAGATATTAAGATGCTTGTTTGCAATGCAGCCCATATATGGAGTTCATTTCCTGTATGAAATAATAGTATCCAAGTGAGATAACATTCATTACTTGTAACCAAAATTACAGGAGTGGTGCAGTGGAATGTGTAAGGAGCTGAGCTATTAGAGGGCTGCGGTCATTTTGTAATAAATAATAAATACTTCAGGTCAGGGTTGTTCAGTTTCATGGAGATTAACATGTTAAAAAGTTGTTTTGCACATTTTAACCTTCAGCCATTTAAGTTGAGAAATGACTTACAGTTTCTGCTGCAGGTCATCGATGGGATATGGTTTATGATTCATAAATCTTTAGCTGTAAGGTTTCTGTTTGAGATATTCCTGCTCTAGTTCACTTGTGCAGCTGGCCCTTATGTTTTCTGGTTACATCCAGTTCTGTCAGTTGAAAGACATTAAATAATACTTTTATAAATCAGCCATTTCAAACAGTAATAGTGATGAACCAAAAAAAGGTGTTTTTACACACAGAGCCAAAACTGAAACGAGTTCACGATTTGACTTTCTTGCATGAATGCACTTGCTCTTGAATAAGTTTTTGATAAAAAAAAAAGAAAAACTTTAGTCCCTTCAGTTAAAAGAAATACCAGAAACAGGTTTAAAATGGTGAACAAAATGCTCTTCCTTAGCTTCACCGTGTCTTAAATAACCGAGTGAAAACATTCCTATTATTCTTTCTGAATAATAAGAATTCAAAACAATGTGTGCTTTTCTTCTATGAAAAAATGCAAAGAATCTCTGCTGCAGAAACCGAGTTCTAAATGCATCTGGGTGCCTGTTGTATGATTGCGCCTGCCGGTGTCCAGGAAATGCAATTGCATTAGCTGGCATAATAAACGGAACACATGACATGGTCGATCTGGACATATTCGCATCCTGACCTTTAAAGTTTGATTTTACGTTAGAATTTAAGTGTTCTTAAGACCTCACTTCCTATTCCTCTCCCGTCCCACAGTCCCTTAATCACGTCCTCTGCTATTTAAACCTCTTGTTTAAAACCATCAGGACAAATCCACGTGTCACATTTATAGAGTAATGGATAGTGTGAAGATATAACTATAGAAACATATCTTTAATAATGGTTATACCAGACATGGGTATGTTTCAAAACCTATTTCTTTCTGAAGTAACAAGCCAAAAAAGTTTCTCTTTGGAAAAAATAAGTGATCGTAATCTTTTTTTATATATGAGTGCATTTACATTTACAGCATTTAGCAGACGCCCTTATCCAGAGCGACTTACAAGTGGTACAGTCTTACAATCCAAGTAATTGTGGGTTAAGGGCCTTGCTCAAGGACCCAACAGTGGCAGCCTGGCAGAGGTGGGATTTGAACCCTGGACTTTCTGATCCATAGTCCAGTACCTTAACCACTAATCTACCACAGTGCATCCAGAGCTCACAGGTTTGTGATTTATTGTCCCACACTAGTCACTGCTATTGTGGGCACATTTGTAAGCCTGCTAAATCCTCTGTCAGCATATGAACATATGGAAACCGATTTTGTTGATAACCTTATTCATTATTTGTGGTGTCAGGTTGTGTAGGAACCACCACCCTGCCACACAATACATGTTTAAGTACAGGTTTAATATCACATGTCTCTTTATGGGTTTACAGATAAAGTTATCCTCTGTTAATATTCAGCACACACAACCAAACGTCTGTTGGCTTATTTTCCTATTCAGTATTCACAGCACACTAAAGGTGGGATATATGGCCAGAATCCTCTATCACAGTACAGTGGTACCTCGGCTGTAGTCATTAATTTGTTCCAGAAGTCACGTTTGTAACACCGGTGACAGTATCAACTTCTGGAATCAGGTTTCCAGTAGAGGAGAATGTAGCCGAACGTGTCGCCCAGCTCTGAGTGCCTTATCTCACTACTGACTGAACCGGTTGGTGCTCTCATTCATTAGAATCACCGAGCAGAATGACATGATGCATAAGTACATACAGAGGTACCTAAGGTTACATGTGTACAGAATATTAAAGCAAAAGGATGTATTTTTCATTATAATGTGACTGTTTCCTGTATAATGTGTTCGGCACACTTGCTTAAACTTGTAAACTTGTATGAGTCATGCCACGCATCTCATTACAGCCGATTCATGATTCAGTACACAGTGATTCAGTAATTCAAATACACAATAGCTCCTTCTCACTGCAGATCTTCACTGTGTTTATCGTGTTTTTCTTTATTTTTACACCTACAGTACTGTATTATTAGTGCAAATAATTCTCCATGGATCTGAAAAAGAGCAAAACAAAAGCAAAACTGGAACTGAATTCTCCAGAACACATGCTAGAGTTATTTAATATGACACTAAATGACATGAGATTTTTCAGCATTGTATTATAAAATAAGCGTTGTGTTAATGATTTTGGGTAACTGCAGCTTAATATAAGGGTTAATGTGTAGTCGGCTCCTCTATGATACAGTACAGACTGTATTAAACTCCTCAGTCCATGATCCATTTATCTGATGATGGATTTGTTGAACATATCCCCATCATAAATCAGGAAGCTCCTGTACAATACAGCTCCATTAATGCTGATAATGTTATACAGGGGGGATTTTCTGGGGGTCTGGAACGGATTCATTCAATTTACATTATTCCTTATGGGAAACATTTTCTCGCTCTTTACTCAGTCTTCGGTTCTCGACGAGCCTTCTGGAACAAATTAACGATAAGAACCGAGGTACCGAGGACATTGACTGGACATTGCCTGTTTTCAGGCAGAATTCTTTTGATTGCAAGAGAGTAAATATTTGTATTTTAATTTTTATACAAAGTATGCACTTTGTTTTGAATTGTTATGCTTAAAAAATAATAAGTGAAATATGGTGAAGCTACAATAGAGCATTGTGTTTATCATTTTAAACCTGTTTTTTTAAACCTGTTCATCTAGTCATTTATATTAATTGCATGGGCCTTTTAAAAAAAATATTTTATTAAAAACTTGCATTGTTTACACTTCAGAAATGTGTCGTCTTTTATAAAATGTACAATTGATAATCGTGAGAAAATCGTCATTTGTTACAGACCTACAATGTAGTTATGAACTTTTTCTTATTTAAACCTTTACTTTCTTGCTACTTTGTTTTTGGAACTTTATTTTGCACCTGGAAAGTTGCGATCCCATGTTAACACATATATGGCTTTCTGTATGCTTTAATTTTGTATTAATTGAATGCGTCTTCCAGCAGAGAGAGGAACTGTAACATCTAGGGGTGGGCAATATTATGATGTTTTATCGTATCGTGATAAATTGTGTTATGATAGACGATGTGCTTTTCTGAGAGCATGTCAGTGTCTCATTATAAAGAGTGTAATTAGTCCTCTTTAACTGGATGAAATGCAGCACATTTAGAATAAAAATCACTTTGATAAATACTTTAATAGTAGTTTTTAAGAATCTGTCACTACTGAGGCATTTTGCCTGCAATCACATATATCGTGATAAATATCCTGTATCATGAAAATGTTTAAATATCTTGATATAGTGTTTTTACCATATCACTCACTTCTAGGCCCATTTTCATTGCTCCTGGGTGAGGTACTAGCTCTATCCTGCTGGAATTCATGTTTGACATAAAGTTGCAAATCTCTGATGTCAAAGCCACATTCAGATCTCATCGCATGTCCTCAGATATGATTCCGATCTACTTTGAAGCCACGTACAGATGCAGCTTTAGAGATTTTAATTCTTATTCAGAGCGACTTACAGAACCCTGAAAGGTGTGACATGGCAAATCTAAACCTCTGATGTCATGCTTTCTACCATACACCATAAACCAGCTCTGTTAGTCCACTTAAGGCACGCTTTTCACCTTGTAGAGTTTGCAGATCACTTCATTAATGCTCAAATCTGTTTTTGTTTTTATTCTGCTTCCATCCATAAAACCAACCACGTCTGTCTTCTTCAGGAAGCACTAAACTGGATGGTGCACAAGAAATTCCTTGGCAACCAAGCACAATGGGACCCATTTCCATGCGTCGATGCATGTACATCTGTGTCTGAATTCCCCATCTGTCCCTCAGCAGTTGGTGGAGTTGAGTTATGCAAACCACGCATGGAGATAAGATCATGTATCTGATGTTTCATTCATCCAGTCCTTTGTCCCTGCAGTACGAAATGTGTAGTTCAGAACATGGTGTGGTGAGAAGGGGTGTGACCGAGTTGTGGTGTTTTTTTTGTTTTTTGTGTGTGTTTATTAATATGATACGTCCGTGTCTCGTTTTGCATTTATATATTTAGTAATGCTGTTCGTTTCCCTTACATTGATTTATTTGTGGTGTACCCAGCGGCAATTGTAGTAGAGCTTTAGGGGTACTGAGCAATAAATGAGGTCCTCCACCATTTGTTTTAAACAAAAAACTGTCAATTTTAATCTAATTTTGGACTATCATTGACACACGACTTTTTGGTCAGGGGTAACACAGTGACTGGAAAGACACCAATAAATCTGAGAAAACATTCATCAATGCCAAGTCTGTGAGCCACAAATTCGGATCATGACGTTTGTGAGGCAAGGGGGCAGTGCCGGATTTTTGGTGTTAAATTGTTTAAACAAAATACTATCTATGGCTTTAACATTTTGAGCTTATCAGAGAGAATTTTCTGTTTAGAATAACAACAAAAAATCCCCGACTTTTTAACTCCTATTTTTCTCTGCGTAACCCTCTTGTTTGGAAAAAATACAGTTGCGTAACCGATTGAAGGTTATAGCTGTGATATCAGAACTGTAATCAACAAACGTCAGAGTTTCAAAGATTACGAGGAATTTGGCATCAGCTACTTGAGAAAGTACTTGCGAATCACAAATTATGTCAATGTACAATACATTTTCTAGCTGCAATGTTTATTGGACGTTCATGAATCGGTACTCTTTCCATATTTTGTTTTTTTAGCCCCTCCCTCATTTTCTTGACTTATTCAGCTAAAACCCTGTTAGGCAATTGATCTGATTTATAAGGCAGGCTGTTACTAAGATGGACTGTTCTACCAACAGAAGAAAATCAGTGTTACTTGTAGTGATTCTCAATTAAGTAGATGAAGCTAGGGGGGGGGGGGGAGAAAGAAAAAGGCTAAAGAGAAAGAAAGAAAAAATAAAGAAAGGCAAAATAAAGTCTAAGGAGAATACTGAAAGAAAGGCTGAAAAAGAAAGGCTAAAGAAAATACTGAGAAAGAAAAAGTCTAATGAAAGAAAAGAATATGACAAACAGACAGATTATCAAACACACAAAGACTTGATACACCGATAGAATAAAAAGAAATATTAAATATAAGAAATATTACACTGAGAGAATAGGGCATTTTGTTTACAATTTTAAACCTAATGTTTCTGGAATTTATTTTAAATGCAAGGGACTAAAGTTTTGTTGTTAAAAAACATATACAAGGAAATGTACATTGTTTTTATCGTTTACACTACAGAGATAAAAAAAAAAGGAACGTCTGAATGTCGTGAATCAAATCGAAAGGTGAGCAGAGTGCATCGTTACACCCCTAGTCCCTACGAGTTTGTTTGCTCGTCTACAAGAACGACTGACCCAGTTCTGTAACAAGCCAACATTTTCTCCATCAGCATAGCATTTATAGTCAAGAAATGTTTTTCACACACTAATTCCCCTCGAGTCCTTTAAGTCGCTGCCCGGGGGATGAGACTGGTCTGTTGTCGCTGGCTGCCATGGCAACTATTAGATTTGGTTTAATAGTGAAGATTTCGAAGGTCTTTAGCAGCATCTGTGTTTATAAAGCGAGCGTGGAGAGCTGAATACTGTGTGTTAAAGCTCTGAGAACAAAAGGGCATGAATATAACAAATCGGGCTCAAACACAGAAATGCACCAGAGCTTTATGTTAAATCCAGACTCTGAACTAAGGTGTTTATTAAATCCATTGGCTCTCTGAGTGCTATATATCCTCTCGTACCACCTGAATGTTTTGACGCTGTTCTGTTTTGATAAAGAGCCAGGATGTGCTTCAGTTGAACAGGGCTAGTTTATAATCCAGAGTCACACTCCTGTGCCTAACAGATGCTGAATTGGGCAAGTTCTCCAGCACAGCATGCCTAATGTAGGTCTGCTTTATAGCTGGTTCATCGTTACAAAGCGTCTGGGTAACGTGCCGAGCATAAACCGACTCGTAATGGAGACGGACAGAGTTTGATTTAGAAAGGAAATTACACAAAACTTTCTGGAATATTAACCGCAGCCTCAGATGTCAGTAAATTATTCTGCATTGATTGATTGTTGTAATAAAGTCAAGTTCAGCTTGTAAATCAATTTGAGTTTTGAATAAAGCACATCAGCTTTCTGTAATCTGTTTAAAAGTGCTGGGTAAGAAATAACATGTCCATGAACATCAGCTTTAAGAGATCCCCATAAAAAAGAAAAGGAGTGTCATTCTTATTGATAACAAGAAGTCAAGTAAACTCAGCTGTATTTCTGTAGTGCTTTTTACAGTGGAGCATTGTCTCAAAGCAGCTTTATAATTTTAAATTATCTTCTAATATCTAAGGCCAATCCCAAATTGAGCAAACCTAGGGCGACAGTGGCAAGGAAAATCCCTTAGCATTATAAGGAAGAAACCTTGTTAGGACCAAGACTCAAAAAGGGACCCCACCTGCTTTTACCTAATAAATATTGTTTACATTAAACTATTTTCTTCCCAATTAAACCTATTATGTTGATTCTTTTCCTTTTTGATCACAGGTTCATTTCAGCAGTAGAGAATATTTATGGTCAGTAATAACTGAGAGAAGTTTGGTGTTTTTTGATCATCGTTTTAGTACATTAATCCACGCTAAGTTCAAATTGGAAGAAAAAGGCTTAACATAAAAATGATTTGTTTTTCTTTTAAGTTGAAATAAATAAAAATAAAGACATTTTTTATACCTAAACATTTGGCCCATTCTTTTTCACCATTTCGCAATCGATGACAACCGGAATCGATAAGCAAAATCGCAGTCAGAATTGGAATCGATAAAATTCTAAGGATTTCCAACCTTAGTCCGCAGTAATGAGTTGAAATTCTAGGGTGCTGAAACAACTGGGTGATTCAAAACTGTTGTATTTAAAGCAAGAAGGGTATGATCTGAAATGTCTGTTGCTTTTACTTTGCCACCCAAGCAGGTTGGGTCCCTTCTAGAGTCTTGGTCTTCCTAAGGTTTCTTCCTTATAACGTTTAGTTAGTTTTTCCTTCCCACTGTCACCCTACTTTTGCTCAATTTGGGATTGGCCTTTGATATTAGATGATCTAAAATGGTAAAGCTGCTTTGAGACAATGCTCCATTGTAAAAAGCGCTACATAAATCAGTCTGACTTGTCTGGTGGTGTGGTTTTGTTTCCTGTCTTCTCACTGCTGTCCTTCTTTCCCTGTAGGCAGAGCGAGTCGCTGAAGGGGGGGCTCTAGCTTTGCCCAGCACCATGCAGCGTGGCGGCTCCGAGTCGTGTCTGGAGCTGGACGGCGACACGGGTGGTCGGGACGGAGCTCGATCTCGGCTGGGCCTGGACAGCGTGCAGCAGAAGATCCTGAAGGTGACGGAGCAGCTGCGGATCGAGCAGGTGCTACGGGACGAGAACGTGGCCGAATACCTCAAGCTGATGGACACGGCCGACAAGCAGCAGATCGGCCGCATCAAGCACGTGTTCGAGAAGAAGAACCAGAAGTCGGCACAAACCATGGTGCAGCTGCAGCGCAAGCTCGAGGTGTACCACCGCAAGCTCAAGGAGTGCGACGGGGCAGCCTCG
This sequence comes from Ancistrus triradiatus, assembly GCA_025084515.1. Taxonomy (NCBI): domain Eukaryota; kingdom Metazoa; phylum Chordata; class Actinopteri; order Siluriformes; family Loricariidae; genus Ancistrus; species Ancistrus triradiatus. The sequence goes on from JAJAGP010002971.1 coordinate 24,689, forward strand.
ACATCCAACGGCACCAAACCGGCCCAGACACACAGCAAAGACACCAAGGAGGCATCCAAGGACAGCCTAAAGGACTGCCTCAAGGAGGGAGGGGTCAGAGGCGGCGGGCGACAACCGATCGTGGACAAGGGGAAGACGGTGGGGCCGGGCGTCTCGCTCTCGTCGCCGTTCTTCTTCAACAAGTCGCGCGGCTTCGCCAGCCTGATCCGCAACAAGTTCGGCAGCGCCGACAACATCGCACACCTCAAGAGCTCAATGGAGGCGGGGGGCGGGTTGCAGGTCGAGGGAGTGGGCCGAGCACTCAGCGGCAGTGCCACGCTCACGCCCAAACCAAAATACCCGAGCGACGACGAGTGCTCGACCGGGACGTCTGCATCGGCAGAGAGCAGTGGGCACGGAGGGGGTCAGGGCGAGAACGTGAGCAGGATGAGCGACGCTCTGGATGAGCTCCGGGACCTCCGGGACGCCAACGGTCACCTGACCGAGGACATCGAGAGCCTGAGGATCCAGGCGAAGCGCAACTATGGCTTTATCTCACAGATGCTGCAGGAAGAGCGCTACAGGTACACACACACACACACACACACACACACACACACACAAGCCGAGGTGGGAGTTAAAGAGCGGAAGTCCAGCGTTAGTGTCATGGTTGCCAGATTCGCTTATTTTAAGCAGCTTTGGACCTAATTTTCTATAAAGTTGTTCACAAATATTGGTCGTTGCAGATTGCAGGTTTTTGGGGCTTGTTTCTAAAGTGCAGCTCCTGCAAGTTGGTTTTGTATAATATCTAAAGTTAAGGAAAATATACTTAATTATTATTTTTATTAATCGATAGGGGTGTAACATTGCAACATGATTTCAAAATGTCACTGATATCAAGTGCTTTCCTTTCCTCTTTATGGGAGTCTATTAATGTCATTGCATTATTTGAACACCAGTCATGCGTCATATATGGCATATCTTCCTTCATGTCTTCTCCAGTGGAAACTGAATGGATTTGGGATGTTTAAAGATATTTGTATAGCGTTTTCCCCACACAGAATTGATACAAAAAAGGCATGATAACAAGGTCTTATTTTCAATTTAAGATGGCACTCGATAAAATTTTCATTTCTAGTTATTAGTGATTGATATTAGTGATCCTGTAATTGCAGGAGACTTTGGATTTTTTGCAACTAAAAAACTAAAGTTGTTTGCAGTTTAGAAATAAAAAAGGAATGACTTTTATTGAACATAAAATCAATAATCATGAGAACATCGAATCTCAAATTGTACCGTTACGCCCCTATTAACTGATCAGGTCTGATCTCTCTCTCTCTCTCTCTCACACACACTCGCACTCTCTCTCACACACACTCGCACTCTCTCTCACACACACTCTCGCACTCTCTCTCACACACACATTGTACCTGGTCGTCTATTTTGGGATCCTTTGAAGCTATTTGTTTCTTTTGGGATTGTTTCCGCAGACCTGGCTGCTTGTTTCTCTTGTCAGGTCTGGCAACCCTGATTTGTGTATGTATAAGTAAGTAACCTACCTTACTTACCTGTGCTCACTTGTTTTTTAGCTCCCGTTTGTTCTAGATCCTGTTCTAACTCGGTTGATGTGTTTAGAGACTTTTTTGTGCAAGTTCCTCGTGTTTGTGTGGATGACTTTCTTCTAACTTCGTACCAAGCTATAAATGGTGTTTGTAAGTGTATGTACCTGTCCTATTGTAAGTAGTATTGCTTTTTCTATATTCTCTCTAAGATATAACTATATAAACTGGTTCACATTCACTCGTTGAGTCTCTGGTTCATCTGGCTGATCTTCTGTGTTGTTCCTAATACTGTCTATCAGTGCATTTTTGCCTTCAAAAACAAAAGTATCAGTTGTTTCAATCGCTCATCAATCACTCGTGTATTCAGCGGGATCTCTGACGCATGTACGTATCGTTTGTATGCAGCTTTCTTTTGATAATGCTATTTATATTTATGTTGCAGTAGCATAAGTAGAGTCGTCTTCTCCTGTTTGTGCAGGTGTGAGCGTTTGGAGGATCAGCTCAATGATCTGACTGAGCTGCACCAGAACGAAACCGCCAACCTCAAGCAGGAGCTAGCCAGCATTGAGGAGAAAGTCGCTTACCAAGCTTATGAGAGAGCTCGCGACATGCAGGTACACACACACACACACACACACACACACACACACACACACACACACACACCAATCAATGGATCTTAATACCACACAGAAGCAGAATCAGGGCTTAGCAGCATAGTTACATGTTCAACATCTGATTATTTCCCCATCACTAACCCTCTCTCTCAATCTGTCAGCCTCTGACACTGTCTTTGTCTTTTTTCATGTCTGTCTCTCAGCTGCATTCTTTCTTTGTCTCTCTTCTCTGTCTGAATTTCTGACACAAACACAAGTGTCTCTGTACACCGTACACTTTTTGCTTCGCTCTGTTATTTTGTCTCAGTCTCTCTCACACTCACTGTTTCTCTCTCTTTCTCTGTGCATGTCTGACACCATCTCTGTCTTCTTCTGTCCTTGTGTCTCTCTTGTGTTTGTATGTCTAAGGGTCCTGTAAGGGACTCTCTATCTTGGTTTGTGTCTCTGTTTAATTGTCTCTCTGTGCTTAAGGGTCTTTGTCGGTGTCTCTATCAGGGTCTCTCAGTTTATTTACCTAATAGTTTATATAATAAGAGTTTTTCTCTGTCTTCTTGTTTTTCTGTCTAAGAATCTCTCTATCTGTCTGTCTCTCTCTTTGTTTGTCTAATGGTCCCTTTTTATTTCTGTGTTTCTCTCTGTTTGTGTCTCTCTGCCTAAGGGCCTTTGCCCACCGAGTCCGATTTTACACAAGAAAAAAATGAATGCGTTTTTTACTGTAGTGGGACCTTCACACCGAGTCCAATGCATTTTTTTTTTTTTTTTTTTTGTCTAAACCCTCAAACTCCCTGTCCGCTCGTCCTATAAGCTCTCGATGAGCTGTTCTGCCCGACGACCAAGCTCTGATTTTAATTATTAGGAGTTTGAACAGGCTCCGTCCGATTAAACATTCTACGCAGCGTCACAGTCCATCAGTTTCGGACTCGGTGTGAAGGACGGCGTTACTATACCTGTGTTCTTTGAAAACTTGACATGCATTTTTTTCCCTTAAGGGTCTCTCTGAATCTTACTTTCTTACATTTACAGCATTTAGCAGACGCCCTTCTCCAGAGCGACTTACAACTGATACAGTCTTACAATCCAAGCAGTTGTGGGTTAAGGGTCAAGTCAAGTCAGATTTATTTATATAGCGCTTTTTACAATGGAGCATTGTCTCAAAGCAACTTTACAAGTTTAGATTATCTCCTAATAACTACGTCCAATCTCAAATTGAGCAAGCCTAATGCGACAGTGGCAAGGGAAAACTCCCTAGTTCTAGGAAGAAACCTTGGGAGGACCAAGACTCAAAAAGGGACCCAACCTCCTTGGGCGGCGTAGATGATAAATCTAAGAGCGAACTAAAGTCATGGAGTCAAAGTTCGAATAAAATGTGAAGTATTCACATCGACATTAAGTGGCCTGGGTATGATGATAAATCGAAGAGCGGCAAATAAAGTCATGGGAGTCCTGTTGAATAAAATGGACTTATGCACAGTGGAGAGCTCCATCAAGATGTACATATGTGTGGGGCCGGAAACACTTGCCGGGAACACAAGATCGGAAGGAAACAGAAAATGTAGTTAGTTAGTGATTAAGCACAGTGTTTATTAACAATCCATGCCAAGTGGAGCATGAGACCCCGGCAGCATAGCTATAGCGCCTAGTAGAAAGCTAGAAAGAGGGAGACTGTAGGAAACACAGCCAAGAGGGATCAATGAGACATTGGCAACCCCACGAGAGCGGCAGAAGAAAGCAACCAACGTCTCTGATTCACCATAAGCTCTTTCACTATGAAACCCCCAGCTCTGCCCTTATTGAAGGCACGGCTTGCATGAGTTTCCCCCAAGATCACGAGGGACCGAAAGCCTAGTTCCGCCAGACCGCCCACTCGACACTCCGGATCGCGGACAAGGCGGCAGGAAGGCAGACATGGACTCCAGACTCCGGCCCCAGCAACAAAAAAACCATGAACTGGTCTAAATCTAGTCAAAAGCTGCGTAAATAAGTATGTTCTTTAGCCTAGACTTAAAACTTTGGAGAGTATCTGAGTCTCGAATGAAAGTGGAAAGTTTATTCCATAGTTGGGGGGCCAGGTATGAGAAAGCCTTTTCCCCTGCTGTGACTTTTTTAATTCTAGAAACTAAAAGAAGTCCTGTACCCTGCGAACGAAGTAGACGAGTTGGATTGTAAAACTCAGAGTTCACTCAGATAATGTGGGGTAAGAAGTATTTTGTAATCAATGCGGAATTTAACTGGTAACCAGTGCAGTAATGATAGAACACGGGTGATATGATCAAATTTTCTAGTTCGAGTTAGCTCTCGGGCAGCTGCATTCTGAACTAACTGAAGTTTATTTATAGATTTACTAGAGTGAGTAAGGCGTTACAGTAATCCAACCTTGTGGTTATAAACGCATGAACAAGTTTCTCTGCATCATTAAAAGAGGGGATATTTCTAAGTTTAGTGATATTACGTAATTGAAAGAAAGCAATTCGAGTGATGCTGTTGATATGTGCATCAAAAGAGAGATCTGAATCAAATGTGACCCCTAAGTTTTTTACAGACAGACTGGACAATACTGGACAGCCATCTAGATTTAGGATAGATGTAGTCAACCTGTCTCTCACAGCCTTGTGTCCCACTAACAGAACCTCAGTTTTATTTGAGTTAAGTAAGAGAAAATTAAATAACATCCAATATTGTATTTCCTTTACACAGTCCTCAATTGTGTTGATTAAAAGGCAGTCATTAGGTTTGGCTGATATGTACAGCTGTGTATCATCTGCATAGGAGTGGAAACTAATGTTTATGAATAACTGAGCCTAGTGGCAGCATGTACAGAGAGAATAAAAGTGGGCCAAGCACTGACCCCTGAGGCATGCCATACTTCACTTTTGAGAGCTTAGACCTTAGATTTTTTATATGAACAAACTGGTACCGGTCGGTTAAGTAGGATTTAAACCAAGAAAGTGCCAATCCCTTAATACCTACAGTATTTTCTAGTCTGTTTAGTAAAACATCGTGATCTAGTGTGTCAAATGCTGTACTTAAATCTAACAGAACAAGAAGAGAAACACATCCCTTATTTGAGGACATTAACAAGTCATTTAGTGCCCTAATTAATGCTGTTTCAGTACTATGATGGGGCCTGAAGCCAGACTGAAATATTTCATAAATTTAATTCCTTTGGAGGTAACTGCAGAGCTGCTGATAGACGGCTTTTTCTAAGATTTTGGACAGAAATGGTAGATTTGAAATTGGTCTATAATTAGATATCACACAAGGGTCAAGATTGGCTTTTTTAATCAGTGGTTTGATAATGGCAGACTTAAAGGATTTGGGCACATAATCAAAGGTAAGGGATAAATTTAAAATAACCAACACTGGCTCTATAATACTAGGTATTACTTGTTTGAGTAGACGTGTAGGAATTGGATCTAATAAACATGTTGATGACTTAGATGAGCTGATCAGTGCGGATAGTTCAGTATTAGTAATTGGGGTAAAAGATTCTAATGGTCATTTACAGCTCATTAAACAGAGGTTTCACTAGTGCTGCATCTGGAAGGTTGCTGAATAGTTTGGTGATGTGATGAGCATTGAGTTTTATGCCTAATGTTCTCTATCTTATCATTAAAAAAAGTCATGAAAATCATTACTATTAAAATGACACAGAACGGGAGAATCACTTTCTGTGGGGATTTTTATTAATTTGCAGACTGTATTAAAAAGAAATATTGGATTATTCTTATTTTTCTCTATGATTGAAGAGAAGTATGCAGCTTTAGCTTTAGTGAGGGCATGCTTATACTCTGTCATGCTGTCCCTCCAACCAAGCTTAAACACCTCCAATTTACTATGTCTCCACTTGTGCTCTAAATGCCATGTTCTTTGCTTTAAGGTAGGGGTGTGGTCATTATACCATGGTGCTAGCCTTTTTTCCCTAATACGTTTGACCCTAGCAGGGGCAGTCATGTCCAGGGTTGAGCGAAGCACACATTCTAATTGCTCATTTACACAAGATGATTTATCTCCATAGGTGTATTAAATTTTAAGTCTGGTAGGTTTTTAATAAACGCAGCTGGAGTAGCAGATGTGATAGTGTGCTTAGTGTGATAACGAGGCAGAAGGATTTTATTTATTAGAGATAGCTCAAATACTAAAAGATAGTGATCTGAAATCGAATCACTTTGGGGGAAAACATCAAGGTTATCTATTTTGATATCAAATGTTAATATTAGATCTAAAGTATGATTACAGCGGTGGGTTGGTCCCATCACATTCTGAGTGATACCCATGGATTCTAAGATGGACTCGAAAGCAATTATAAGTGGATCCTGCTCATTGTCAAAGTGAATATTGAAATCACCTACAATTAAAGCCTTATCTGTTGACAGTAGTAAGCAGGAAAGAAAGTTAGCAAATTCCTGAAGAAATTCTGAATAGGGACCAGGAGGGAGGTAAATAGTGATAAGCTGAAAAAAAATGTGGTTTTGACTTCCATAATGATGGATCAGTCACATTAAGAATCAGTATTTCATTAGCCCTGTAATGGGATTTAGTTGTAACACCTAGCTCTTTGTCAAAAATTGTGGCTATGCCTCCCCCGACCATTAGGACGAGGGCGATTAGCATGACTGCATCCAGGAGGTGAGGCTTCATTTAAGGCTAAATATTCATCAGGTCTAATCCAAGTCTCAGTGAGACAGAGAGCATGTAAACGTTTATCAGTGATTATTTCATTTAAAATCACTGCTTTGTTTGTAAGTGATCTAACGTTAAGTAATCCTAGCTTTAGTCTAATGTTGTTATTTCTTTGGGAGCTATTTGTGCTATCTGGGAAGCTATCTCTTTATACTAATGAGGTTATTAAAACAGACCTTTTGAGAGCGTTTACGTTTAGGGCAGATGCGGGTAACAGACACAGTTTCAATAATGTGGGTTCTGGGTGACGGTATATGGCTACCAGCAGACAGTTGGTTAAGCCGGTTTGTCTGCTGCCTGACCCCTGCTCTGGATAGTCAGCCCCTAACCAATCGGGCCATAAGACTATGGGCAATGTTGCAGGAGATGAGAGCGGCACCCTTCCGAGTGGGATGGACACCGTCCCATCCTAAAAGGCCAGGCTTACCCTCAAAGGCTGTCCAGTTGTCTATAAAGCCCACGTTGTTTTCAGAGCACCACTTGGACAGCCAGCAGTTCAGCGACCATAACCTGCTGTAGGCTTGGTCACCTCGCCGCATTGGGATGGGGCCAGAGCACACTACTGCATCGGACATCGCCTTCACCACTCTAACCACCTCTACAAAATTAGCCTTAGTAACCTCTGACTGACGAAGGCGTATATCATTAGCCCCTACACGAATAACTATCGTAGAGAATCTACGGCTCTCGAGTTCACTAAGAATCGTTACAATGTCCGGCACTCTAGCTCCGTGGATACATGTAACTCTAGCTGCTGGTGTCCCTAAAGGGGTAGCTACTTTCACGTGTCGTAAAATAGAGTCACCTATGACCAGAGCTCTTTCAACAGGCTGCTCAGTGGGTGCATCACTGAGGAGGGCAAACCTGTTGGACTCGTGAACAGGTAAAGAGTGGTGCTCTTGTGGACTAGCCTTATGACTACATCGCTGAACCGTCACCCACTTGTCCTGCTGCGAGGGCTCTGCCGAGATGGGGGCTCTAACTTCACCTTTGGCATCCAGATCTGCTTAGCTAGGAGCTGAGCTAGCCTTCTCTAATGTCTGGATGCACGCCTCTAAAACTACAATCTTCTCCGTCAGACTGGCTACAAGCCTACACCTATCACAAGTAAAATTTAAACTAATGACAGAGGAAGAATAGCTAAACATGCCACACTCGGCACAGGGAACAAGCACAGCAGAAGCCATGTTAATACAATTTAATGAATTAAAGGTATTAGCTTCGGGTGGTGTTTGTTGGGGTTGCCGAGTGAAGATATTGTTCGCTGCAGCCGATGGTCCAACTGCAAATGCTCGATTTTTAAAGAGCGTTAATACACGTTAAGTCAACACAAAACGTCACTAAAAAACTAAGTCTCAGAAAGAAAGTGGGAAAAGACTGTAAAAAAGTTATAAAAACACACACTACTGCGAAGAAGACGCAACTCTGGTTATTAGCTAATGGCTAACTACTGCAAACACAAGCCGGTATACCTGTAAAGTTACTAAATAACGATTAGCGGCAAAAAAATATAAATCCGCCGGTACGAGAATAAAATGATTAAGATGTTGTAAAAACCTACTATATATACGATTATATAAAATACAGATGCGATCGGGAATTAAAATATATCAAAGGTAAAAGCTGCTAGCAGCTACGAAACGGCGTCCTGTGTGCAACCGCAGATCAGTCTGGGTTGCCAGATCCTCGCAATTCTCCGCGTCAGTTCTCTCAGCGTTCTCTCAGCGTTCTCTCCTTGCTCAAGAGCCCAACAGTGGCAGCTTGGCAGAAGTGGGATTTGAAGCCTGAACCTTCTGGTCCATAGTCCAGTACCTTACCCGCTAGGCTAACACAGTCCCTACTGTCCTCTCTGTGTCAGCATCTTGACACTACATTTGACATTTTGTCTGTCTCTGTGAAACTTAATGAGTGTCTCTCTCTTACTCACGATCTCCACATGTCTGGTGCTCTATCTGTGTTGCTTTCCCTGTCTCTGTGCACTCTCTGTCTGACTGTCTCTCTGCTCGTGCGTCTCCGGCCTGCAGGAGGCGCTGGAGGCGTGTCAGACGCGGCTCAGCAAACTGGAGTTGCAGCAGCAGCAGCAGCAGCTGGTGCAGCTGGAGAGCACCGACGCCAAGGTGCTGCTGGGGAAGTGCATCAACATCATGCTGGCCATCGCCACAGTGATCCTGGTCTGTGTCTCCACGGCGGCCAAGTTCACCGCGCCGCTGCTGCGCAGTCGACTGCACGTACTGGCCACCTTCCTGTGCGTGTGCCTGCTCGCCCTGGGCTGGAGCCACTGGGAACAGGTGCAGTGCACCGTCGAACGGATGCTGCTGTCCAGCTGAGGGAGTGACGCCTGTGCGCGCGTGAGAGAGAGAGAGAGAGAGAGAAAGAGACTCCAGGTCCACTCTGTACTCCGATGTTATCCAGGATGAACTGTTCCCTATTAAATCTATGATTTTAAACCTTCTTGTGTGTGAGACAGACGGAGATGCTTTGACACTGTTTATATGGGGTTTTATCGAGGGCTACACTACGCTCGGATCTTATCCAGGAGGAACTGCTCCTTAATCTACGTGTGTGTGTGTGTGTGTGTGTGTTGTGCAGGCTTATGCAAAAGTTTTAGGTCCGATTCCATGTATTGTTGATTTCCTATCCACTGTAGGAAGCAAATATGACCCGTTTTGTTCATTGCATTTATTTTAAGACAATTTTCACAAATTTTCCTCTGGGATTCATAAAGTGATCTGTCTATGTGTGAAAATTGAAATATAAAATGTGGCATTGTTTTGACCTTTCCAGAAGCTCCACTAGTGTGCTGTAAAATAACTTGTTAACCATTTATTAAAATGCACAGACATGTCGTATCTAAGGTCCTACAGAGCTTGTGTAACGTCTTTTCGTTGAGAAAGTCGAAAGAATGCGTCTTTCATCCCAGGGCTAACCAACTTTCCTTTAAAGCTTGCTATTGCCTGGATGCAACGTGATTTTTTTTTTTTTTTTTAATGTAATTTCGCCACAGTAAGTCCTATTGTTTCTCACAGTAAAATGCAAACATGCATGAAATTTAAAATGTAAAATGCATCCGATTTTGGAAAAAAGAAAGAAAACTCTATAATAACACATCAAGTTTGAGCTTTTACTCCATTATCATTTATTATTAACTATTAATAATATTTCTATTATTTTTACTAATGTCGTCCTGAACATTTTATAAACAGTAAAAGGGCCCTGTGGTTCAGAAGGTTAGAGAGAGAGAACAAGAGAGGGTAAAGAAACAGGTGATTCTTTTTAACGAGGCTAATGTGCTTCCTCTGAGACACACTCTCTTTTGTAACCGGCCTTCCGTACACACGAGCTTCCAGGGGGCAGATTCACGAAATCTTACTTAAGAAAAAAACCTCTTCTTAAGAAGCCCATAAGTATGTTCTTAAATGCAATTCTCAGATAAATAAGTTCTCAAATATTATCTTAAGAAATATTAATTATTTCCACTAGAAAATGTCAATAGTTTATGTTGCATTCCCCAGCTTACAGTATAGGCTATGGCATGAGACATTTTGAATTGGTATGTACCAGTATTTTGTTTAATCCGCTCAGAGGGAAAACATCAAACCGAACGTTCAAAAAACCTTCAGCAAACAAGAAATACGGGTGATGGAGGAAAAACAGCCTCGGAAAATATGATAATTGTTATCCTCTAGCTTCAAAACCCACAAAACGTCCATCTGACACAGATTAAAGCAACAGCTTTGCTGTTTCCATTCCTTATGTAGACACTTGTATTCTAAGGATTATCTTCACTCGAAAGGCTAACCCCCCTAACATTTTATAAACAGTAAAAGGGCTCTTGTTCAGAGGAATAGAGAGAACAACAGTGGGTAAAGAAACATGAAAACAAAATAAAACAAAGTTTTTATTCTTAGTTCCGAGTATAAAAAGGCTGCCAGAGGAGAAGCAGACTGAAAATACAGGAGCTGCTTCATGAGGTGCAGAAACCAAGCTGATTGGTCAGTGAGGTTCTTATTGACAGAGGAAGTTTGCAAAAATCGAATATGAGTCAGAATTGGTAGAGTTCTAGAGCTTCAGTAGCTCGGTCAGGTTAATAAGAGCCGGACTTAACAGATCAATGAATAAAGCTCTAATCAGCCATGGATGGTGTTTAATGTAAGAGGCCAAGTTTAACTCCAGCAAATGACGTGAATAAAATCAGAAAGAACAGACCTGATGGAACCGACGGAGCTGCTGATGCTGTATAACTCCCCCGTAACATTTCTGTCTGATCCATCTAATCAAACCCAGCTAGAAGCTGATTTTTGTTGATGGGACTAAAACTGATCTTCAGTCTCGTTGCTCTTCAGTTGAGCTGTGAATCCATTAAGAGTCCAGAACTTTTGATTCAAATTACTGACTTTGTTTCTGTCTTTCCAGCTTAAATCCAAATCCTAGATTTTAAGGGTGATGAACCTCGGCTCATTGGAACAATCAGACTGATCATTAAGAGCTTCATCTAACTAGTTTTCAAAGCCAGTAGATTTTATAAACTCATTATAATTTTATTTATTTTACTTTTAATTATAACGTTGCTGCTTTTTATGGCAGGCCTTGTTGCTAGATTTGTATGTGGTGGAGTAATACCTGAAGAGCTTCGGTCAGAATGCTGTTATCATGCAATAATGGCACTCCCAGATCATCTTGAAGCCAATCAGATAGCGGGGTCAGAATTATCTGTGGTATAATACACATGCCTCAAGCAGGTATTTCAGCAAAGAACTGGGACTGACAGGCATGCAGAAGCTGTGAGAAACGAGCACGTTTTACTATGGGGGCTGCGTTACAAACGCGGGTCTTCTCAGCTTCACTTGTTACGGTCGAATCTAATGGTGGCCTAAGACTTTTGCACAGTACTGTATATGTGAACGGACGCTTTCTGAGTCACGTAAACATACCTGTACATCCATTTGCCCCTAGTGAAATGAACCAGGACCACCTCGTTCTGGAGTGGGACTGGACACTGGGAGCTGTGGTTTCTTAGGGAAACATTCCTACCTCTTTCCTGCATTTAGTGATGTCAACATAATGCTCATGTTTGGGCTCAGATCGCGGCTTTATTGTTCCGTAGACGGTCACCACTCATTCTGAGGCATGCAGCCTATGTTTGTGTAATTACAGGCCAAGTTTTTGTGAGATTTGCACACACCGAAGGCAAGCGGATTATCTAAAGTTTCTTATGTCAGGGCAACAGGATGACGGACTTTAAGAAGCATTGAGCTATTTTTATACCTCCTTCATTCAGATCTGCTGATGTACATAGAGCACACTGATCTCTGTTTCTGTGCTGTGTGTGTCAGTTTCCATCTGTATTTCTGTAATGGAATTTTGTTTTAGTTGTGAAATGTTTACAATTTACCACAATACAGTCCTCCAGCAAAGACATGGCTGATGTCTGATTTTGTCTTCTCATATTTTCAGAGGTTCATTTTGTTATCCACGGGGGTTTCCACCTGTGTGCAGTAAATTACAGGATAACTGACTGAGAGCATCACTGAACAGGATAAGGGTTATCTTCAATTAAGCAATAGTACACGAGAGGCAGTGCTTTAACGTGAGATATTGGCATGGGTGTGATGCGGTCACAGACACGAGGCCACATGCAGACCCCGATCAGAACACCCGTGCTGATATCTCACGTTAAAGCACGACCTCGAGTGTATTACTGCGATTATACCACAGTTCCTTTATCACCATTTATTGTTAGATTTTAAGATAAAGAGGACAGAAAAAATGATTTATCAGCCTTCCGCGAGGTAAAATAGTTCCATTCTATCGTTTCCCTGCTGCTAAGCCCTTCAGTCATTAAAGTCGAGGAACAGAATGGCCAATAACTGTTTATTATACAGACAATGAACACAAATATATCGATTAGTAAGTTTTAATCTATTAAAAAGAAAGCTTATTTACATTCAGCAAATAAAATGGGTGGGGTTTATAAGCCAGGCTGTTACTAAGATCAACTATTCTACCGACTGAAGCAGATCGGAGTGAGATCCCGGTGTTATAACCAAAGTCTAGGATCTCGTTTGATTAGCGATTATAAATCTGTATGATGAAGCTCTTAATGTTAATCTGATCAGTCAGAAGTGTAAGGGCAGAGTTACAGAGTATCAGCAGCTTCTCTGGGTTAGAGCTGGACTTACAGATAACAAACCTGTCAGATGAACGAAGCTCCGATCAGCCGCGGATGGGGTTTAATGAAAGAGCCGAGTTTAACTCCAGCAAACGACGTCTTTGTGAGGGATGAAGCTGATTCAGCAGTTTTGTTGATGGAACTAAAACTGATTCAGTCTCGTTGCTCTTCAGTCGAGCTGTGAATTCATTAAGAGCTGGACGTTTGATTTAAAGGACTGACATCGTTTCGCTTTTCCAGCTCTTCCAAATCCTAAAGGTGATAAACCTTTGGCTCAGGTTGGTCATTAGCTTCATCTTCCAAATTTATATTTTTTAAACTAATTATAGCTTTCTTTTCGACAGTGTTTTACTCTTTATAACGTTGCTGCTTTTTAGGGCGGGCATCGTTTGCTAGGTTATGTGTGTATGCCACGGAGTAATACTTATAGAGCGTCGGTCAGAGTGCCTTTATCGTCAATAATGTCATGGGATAATCGTCTCTCAGCCAGTCAGATTGGGGGGTTGGAACTAACTGTGGTATAATAATAAGCTAGATCTGCTTTTCCTGAAAGAACTCCACAGTGCTTGACATGTGCCAAGCAGCCAGAATGTGGGTTCCTGTCTCAATACGTTTTTGTCTGTGTGTGTGTGTGTGTGTGTGTGTGTGTGTGTGCGCTCTGTGATGACATGATTGACATCAGTTACAATTTGAATATTGTCAGTTTAAATTTGAATCTAAACATTCAGTCAGTGCATTTCTATGGGGAATTTTTAAATGTTAAACTTAAATCTGTTAAAATAATCGACTCAAACACACCAGACAGAGCGATTATCTACGTAACGGTGTTTGAACCGTGTCTGTACGTTAAAGGGCTCGAGCCGTATTAATCACAGAAATGTGTGGAAGAAGAAGAAAAGAGAGGAACAATATACCGGCCTTATATCTGCTCTTTCTTATGGGAACATGTCCTCCTTGTTCCTGCATCTTTTACAAGTGTGCTAAAGTAGACTGTTTCCTTACACACTGTGTTTTGGCGTTATTAGACGTTGTACTTACAGGATTTAGTAGAATTTCCCGTTTCCGATACTGACGCGTATCTGTAATCTGTCGCCCTCTTGTGCCTATTGAGAGCAATGCCACCAGCTAGATGAGTGAGAACACCACTCACGGTGCTGGTAAGCCAATTTAGAAGGTCCAGCTCTAGGACAACGGCCAGATAGGTTTGCCAGGTGCAATGTAATACTGCACGATTTGACTTTCTTTAGGAGAACAGACTTATCCAATTGCAATACATTTCTATAGAGCCTTTACACCTGAGTACTAAACAGCTTTACAAATATATAGGGCAAAAAGCCCTAACTGAGCAAGCCTAGGGCGAAAGTGGCAAAGAAATAAACTCCCTAAATATGATGACAAAGAACCCTTGGGAGGACCAAGACTCAAACAGGTCTCTGAGAACTTTCTGCTTCACAGAACACATCGCAGACGCTAAACCACTTCCAATCCTTTTTGCAACAGTAATACTTTATTTTCACACTTTACTCACATTATAATGGCAAATAAATATGGCACATACATTTTTTATGTTATTTAGTGATACATAAAATGTTTTAACTATAAACGAGGTTAGCTATGAATTGGGCAGTTAGTAACTTCAGTGTGTTTTAGTTTTGCTAAGGATAATCCTGGACTCCGGACGGACACAAAAAGTAACTGTGTGTGTTTATGTATGTGCGTGATTCTTTTTAATGAGGCTAATGTGCTTCCTCTGAGACTCTTCCTCTTTTGTAACCGGCCTTCCATACACGAGCTTCCAGGGGGCAGATTCACAACATCACAAAACTTGTGAAGGTTCTTAAGAAGCTCATAAGAATGTTGTTAAACACAATTCTCAGATAAATAAGTTCTCAAATATTATCTTAAGAAATCTTAATTACTTCCTCAGGATTTTTTAAAGAAAATGTCAATAGTTTATGTTGCATTTCACAGCTTACAATATACAGCATGAGACACATTTTGAATTGGTATGCACCCTTATTTTCATTATTTTGTTTGATCTGCTCAGAGGAAAAACATCAAATGAAGCGTTCAAATAAACTTTAGCAAACAAAAAATAGAGGTGATGGGGGAGAAACAGCCTCGGAAAATACGATAATTATTTTCCTCTACCTTTCAAAACCGACAAAACTTCCATCTGAAACAGATTAAAGCAACAGCTCTGCTGTTTCCATTCCTTATGAAGACCCTGTTTGTATTCTAAGGATAATCTTCACTCGAAAGGCTTTTAAACTTTTGAACTGAAAGTAGGTTGGCTTTATTTCCAATAACTAAATTGTTTAAAGTTTTAAATTTCAGTGCTTACTTTAACTCTTACAGCCTAAGGCAAAAGTGAGCCTATCATAAGAAAACATTTAAGAACAGATTGCTTTCAAGAATACCACCTGTTCTTGGAATTCTTCTTAAGAAAAGTGTTAAGAATCATTCTTAAAAATTCATTTGACAAAGGTGGGGAAAGACACACATTTAAGAAGATTTTCTTTCATACAACACTTTTGTGAATCCAGTCCTAGAGGTCTAACATCAGTTTTGTTTCTGGCCAAGGGGAGAATCACATACTCACACTACTGTGTTTGGAGTTTAGTAGTGGTGAAGCGGTTATGGTACTGAACTCCTGACCAGAACTTTGCGGGTTTGAGTCCAACTACTTTTGAGTCCTTGAGTAAAAACACTTGAACTGTGCTTTATCAGATCGCTCTGGAGAAGAGTGTAAATTAAGTGCTGTACATGGAAATTTGGAAACCTAAATAAGTGGATGAAAAGTGACCTGAGGACAACCTGCCAAACTCGGTAACCAAAGGCAAGCTTTTGCAGTTGAACACAACCTGCTGCAAAACAAAAATATCCAAGAATGGGATGAGGATTTAGGGCAGTAACCCTAACCCATTTCTCCACTTGGCTGTAGTAACCCGTTTCTACCAGAGGGGGTCTTCAAATCCCGAAAGCGTTGTACTGCAGCTTTAGTGCACCGATTTAGAAGACTATTAATCTTACAACACATGACTTAGCGTAAGTTTGTTCAGTTCTGAATTAAACGCGGTTCTAAGCTACTATAAGACCTGGATCTGACTGCCTTAACAAAACGGAAGGTGTGTGGCGTTGCGCAATGTGCTTTGTGGACCACAGTTAGCGTTTAGTCAAAGACTGATCCAATTACACAAACAGCTGACTGGGGCTCAGTTAAAAATATTTTGTGAACTTTTCTAGTGTTTAATACGCTTGTTCACTCTAGAACAGGGTATTTAAGTCAGATTTTAAAGATACACGTCCACAGCTCAACCATCATTAAACAGCAATTCATTATTCATCCATTAGAGGGAGCAGCGATCTGACAAATACCCTGCTGTTCGTTATAAACGAAAGAAGTAATAATTCAGCTTGGCTTTTTATGATTAATAAACCTAGTAAACAAAGGGGAACCTCATTAGTATGTTTTTAATGAGCCTAGAAAGCACGAGTGAGCACTAGGGGGCTGATTTAAAGGCAGATGCTGTAGATCGTGATTTTCTTGCTGAGTTCCTGTAGAACGGCGTCTGCCACCTTCTCCAAATTCTCCAGCTCCTCTGCTTTATCTGCTAGAATCCTCTGATTGACAGAGAAATCCCTCTCTAGCTCTGAGACACAAACAGAGACATAAACACAGCTTTACACAGCTTTCTCCATAAAATCAGTCAGTTACAATTCAGCAGCATGTTCATGGTCTCACCACATCTGGTCCTCTAACCCAGAACAGAAGGGGCTTCCATGCTTGAGCCTCACTTTGACTCTAAAACAGGTTTCAGTTTTCTGAGCTTTCTGGTCTTTGTTGGAACATGACTCTGACTGATGTGGGACAATAAGGTCTAGCTCAAAGGTTTCCATACAAAGAGCTCCACAAACTATCTCGCTTTTTTTTTAGAGACAAATATGAACGTTTAGAGAAACATGACTGGCTGTTGTCGCTCCAGACTCGTGAGTCTGGCATGCGAGTCCGAGTCAAGTCTTGAGTGACTGGACTGCGAGTCCAAGTTAAGTCTCGAGTGCTTAGTGTGCGAGTCCGAGTCGAGTCTCGAAAGTCTAGAATGCGAAGCCAAGTAAAGTCTTTTGCCTCTAACCTGCAAATTTGTTGAGACTCGAGTGTCTTGTGTGCGAGCCGAGTCTTGAGTCTCTAGCATGAGAGTCTGTGTTGAGTCAAGAGTGCCTAGTGTGCAGGTCTGAGTTGAGTCTCAAGTTTCTTGGGTGCGAGTTTGAGTCGAGTCTTGAGTGCCTAGTGTGTTGAGTCTCGAGTCTTTCGAGTCAGTAGTCTGCGAGTCTGAGGCTAGACTCAAATTTCAAATTGGGCCGAGTCTCAAGTCTCTGGTATGCAAGTCCAAGTCAAGTCTCAACTCACTAGACTGTGAGTCTGAGCCGTGTCTGGAGAGTCTGGCATGCAAGTCTCAGTCAGCGTGGGTGTCGGAGTCTCAAGTTTCTAGGTTGAGTCTCTAACATCCATCATATCGAGTGTCATGTGAGTCCAAGTCAAGATTCAAGTCGAGTCAAGTCTCAAGTCTCTGGCATTGAAATCCGAGTTGAGTCCCTCGGTTACGAATCTTCTTCGATTCTGGAGTCAGTAGCCTGTGAGTCTGAATTGAGTCTCAAGTCTCAAGCATGCAAGTCTTAGTCAAGTCTGGAGTCACTAGCCTGAAAGTCGAGTCTTGGCTCTCAAGAATGTGAGTTATACTCGAGTCTTGAGTCTCAAGCATGCAAGTCTTAGGCAAGTCTGGAGTTACTAAATTGCAAATCTGAGTCGTCCCAACTGCCTAGTTTGTGAGACTGAGTTGAGTCTCTGGCATCCGAGTGAAGACTTGAGTCTGAGTTGAGTCCTCAGTCTCAAGCATGGAAATCTTAGTTGAGTCTTGAGTCAAGACTGGAGTCACTTCGTCTGTGAGTCTGAGTCGAGTCTTGAGTGTCTAGTGTGCGAGTCCAAGTTGCGTCTCATGTTTTTGGGGTGTGAATCAGAGTCAAGCTTCGAGTCTCTTGCCAGCGAGTCTGAGTCTCGAGTCTTGGGGGTGTGATTCTGAGTTGAATTTCTGACATCCAATTAGAGTCTTTGGTGTCCAAGTCTTGAGTTTCTGGCATGATTCTGAGTCGAGTCTAGAGTCTCAAGCACACAAGTGACTTTCAAGTCAATCGCAGGCAAGTCGTAGTCTAGACTCAAATCTCTTATACAAGTCTGAGTCTAGTCTCTAGTGTACAAGTCTGGGAGTCTCTGGTATGCAAGTCCACGTCGAGTCTTGAGTCTCTGGCATGTGAGTCTGAGTCCAGTCCCAAAGCACAAGTCTTAGTCGAGTTTAGAGAGCCTAGCTTGAGTGTCTGTGTTGAGACTCATGTCGCTGGCATGTCTCTCAAATCCAAGTCAAGTCTTGAGTCTCTAGTGCACAAGTCCGGATCAGTGTCCAGTCTCTGATGTCTGATGAGTGGAGTCTCGAGTCTCTGGGGTGCAAGTTTCTAGTCTCAAGTGAATTTCTAGTCTCTTGGGTGTGAGTCTGAGTTGAGTAACGAGTTTGAGACTCGAGTCCCCTTAGTATTAGCATTTATTTTGTGTGTGTGTGTGTGTGTGTGTGATCACCTCTTAGCCTCTGTAATTTTTGGACAGCATCATCCACCAGGTCTTTGGCCTCCTGCTGCAGTTGCTCCGCCCTCTGTCGAGCATCATACACGCCCCCTGCTTTCTGCTTCATGATCTCACTGACATACTGGAACTTATGCTGCACCTCCAAATCCAGCAACTGAAGGGCACACACACAAGTTTCCTTATGATGACCAGAAAAGTATCTCCACAAGGTAAAAAAAAGTAAGAACTTTCTATCTTTGTGGGGACATGTGGTCCTCACAATGATATATAAACTTAACCAACACACACACACAAACCAGATTAATGTGAACTAACATTCAATAATAAACCTGATATAAAACATGTTTATTAATGAATTCATTGATTATTTAATTAATACATTATTTTTAAAACATTCAAGTTAATTAAATGTATATAATACTAGTTATATTTTGACTTTATAATTTGATCCTTGTTTTCTATTCAGTTTTGCTTTCTATTTAATATTTCTTTAAATTATAATACATTTTACATTAGATTAAATATTTGTTTAATATAACAGTTTGTTTTTCCAGTTTATATTCAATACTTTGTATTCTAATTAATTTTTCCACTTTATATTTTAATTTTTTTCTCCAGACCTTAAATTTGAATATTTCTTTTTCACTTAATCTTTTTTTAACCAAGTGTTTCTTTCACTTTATAGTTTAACCTTTATTTGCTTGTGTCTTGATTTTTTTTATTTACTCTTTAACTTGATCTGTAAATTCATTTGATGTTTTTTATACTTTTGTACATTCTTAAAAACATTTTAATCTTTTAATTTAATTTCTTCCATGTTTTTTTCACTTCATATTTCATTTTTCACTTTTTATTTTTTTGCCTTATTCTCACTATATATTTAAGTATTAATGTTTTAACTGTTGAAGTATTTTTTCCACTTTATATATGAAATATAATTTACTGTTTAACATCTTAATAGTTTTTTATTCCCAATTTATATTTAGATTTTATTTCCGTTACAGATTTGACATCTTCACTTTTCTAAGCCTTTTTTGCTATAATGTTTTTTCACTCCATATTTTTGTTTATTTTTCACTTTTTAGTTATTTTAAATGAAATAATCATTTGCTATTGAACATTAAATCGTTTTTATTGTTTTTTTCCCAATTTATATTTAAATGTTATTTCTGTTACACTTAAAAATTTCCAGTTTATATTAAACTATTTGCCATCTTTAATTTTCGAATCTTTTTTTTTTTTTTTTTGTATTTTTTCCGCTTCATTTCCACTTAATATTTTTATTTTATTATATGTTTAAGTATTTATGTTATCCAATTTATATTTGAAACATAATTTATTCTTTAACATTTTAAACTTTTTAAATTTTCATTTTTTTCCAACATATATTTACATTTTATTTCCCTATTTTTTAAAATAAATTTAAGTATTATACATTTCTCTGGTACGTGTAGTGGGTTTCCTTTAGTAACCATTGGTTACCCGTTTCGTTTGATCTGTATCTTCAGACGTCTGCTCTGCTTTGTTCTGACTGAGCTCTGCTGTGTTCGCGGTTTCCTCGGTTTTTCGTTGAACGTCTCCGACGCCCCTCTCCAGATCCAGCAGGCGCTGAGCGGTGCCACTCAGCTTAAACTCGGAGTCGGCCGTCTCGGATTCCACCTTCAAACAAACACAGTACTGTATGGATTCATTCAGTCTACTGCAAAGAAATGGAAACGTTTAAATACAGAATTAGATGCAATGCCAAACACCAGCTGTGTAGTGGGTCCGAATCTCCTGTGATGATAACAGGGGCAAGATGACGATAAACATGGACCATAGAAGCCTGGGATGGGTAAAGTGGAAGCTTTGTTTCCAAAAAATGAATATTATTGCTATTCCCTGTGTTGCTCAAAAAGTAATGCATTACAAATGATGAATTACTTCATCCCCTAACTCACTTTCTGTAAAAAGTAATCCCACTACTCATTACTTTAGTTCTAAGTTACTCCCTAAATCCCATATTAATCTGTACCAACTAGAAAGTACAGCGATAACTTCTGAAAGTTGTTATTTTTTTATTTGTTTAAACTTTCCTTGCATTTTATTTAAGAATAACCTTTTCTATGGGCTGTTTCAGGTTTCAATTTTCTATCTTTTTATCTATCTAATTTTCTAATCTTTTTTTGTTTGTATGTTTTTTTCACTCCATATTTTAATGTTTATTTATCACTTTTTAATGTGTACATTTTACTCTCACTTTATGTTTAAGTAATATCCCTATCCCTGGGTGTGGGAACCTGCCCAAATGACATAAACAGGACACTAGGGTTGGGTATCGTTTGCATTTTATCGATTCGCATTCTTTTCAGATCCAAAATGATGAAAAAATGTGCAAAATGTTTAGCTATAAAGAATATTTTTCTAATTTATAAAATTATAACATCAAATCAAAACATTTTGACATGAAACCTTTTAAACCTGTTATGAGTAAAAAGCTGATCTCACAGTGGTACGTTGTTGTGTTTTGTGTTTGTGTTGTACAGACTCACAGTGGTGAGTTTTAGCTTGGTGTTTTCCAGGCCGTCCTTGGCGTGTGTCAGACTGTCGCTGATTGCAGACTGAGCATGCTCAGATCCGTTCAGTGCTGCCTTCACCTCTTCAGCTTCGGTCTTCAGCTGAGCCGTCGTGTCACTGCACCGGTAAAAAACGTTACTTTGCATGTTGTGTGCGTGTGTGCGCGTGTGCGTGCGTGTGTGCATGTGTGTGTGTGTGTGCGTGTACCTGGCGTCTCGTGCTCGCTGCAGCAGCGTCTCGGCGATGTTAGCTTGTTCGGCGCTTTCACTGAGGACCTGCTCCACCCCGGTCAGAGCCGAGACGTGTTGCTGGATCTGCAGAGTTACGTTCCTCAGATCACCAGCGTCCACCGGTATCTCCAGCTTCAGCACTTCATCAGACAGAACCTCGATCCGCTCCACGTCTACCTCGCCTACACTCACATCAATGACTTAGATAAGTACAGTTTTATATCACCAACCCTGCTGGGAAATTAATTATGCAGTGTTTAACACAAACAGTAAAATCTACAAAAATAATACAACTAAATATTTTGGCACTTTTCCAGTTTTTATTTCTAAGCTCTCAGGATTTCAGTAGCTTGTTAATGGTTTACCAAAAGTTTAAGAAATATGTTAGATTAATGTAAAACTTTCTAGACTTCTAGATTACTACAAAAAATAAGATCAATTAAATATTTATCTAGTTTGTATTTATTACAAAAATTTAACAAATAATTTTCTCATTTAATTTCATTTACACTGTTATCCTTTATTACTTATTAATTTCATCACGTAATTATTTAATCATACCTTTCACGTTTCATTTTTTTATTCACACAATTTAAACTGTTGCATACATTATTTAATTTGTCTCATTTTATTTATAAATATTCATTTTTCATTACTATTTTACCTTTTTTAAATTTCCTTTCTTAAATATTACATTTAAATATTTGAAATAAAGTTTAAATAAAATCAACTTTTTCATTTTAACTTTAAGAACTGTTTATTTAATTTTTTATTTTAGATTTTAAAGTTTATCTTTTCAGAATTACATTTTTTTGCATCTCATTTTTTACCCAATTTATAATTTATTGTTTAATCATTTTTTGTTTTTCGATTTTTATAATTCTATCCTTAATTCATTTATGGACGTATTATTATAGTTTTTTTAGCTTTAACTTTAGGAACTAATGATTTCATTTTTTCTTTAGACTTTATAATAATAATAATAATAATAATAATAACAATAATAATAATTATTATTATTGTTATTATTATTATTATTATTATTCTTTTATTTTATTTCTTATTTTTTCAAACTTTATAATTCATTAATATTTTCACCGTTTTGTATATTTATTTGATAATTCAATTCTTGATCCATTTATTTATCTTATTACTTAATATTATATCAAATATTAAATTTATATATTAAAAATGTTTTTTTTTCTCTTTTAACGTTTTATTTACTTTTATTTATTTTTATGTTATTTTTAAAATATACTTCTTTCCCCACAGGTCACTGAATGATGAACTAAAGATCATGTTTAGGTTTCCAGATGATCGGTTATGAAATCTCAGGACTTTTTATGGACATGTTTAATTTATTCTCTGTAAAGTTTCCTTTAATTTCCAGGGGGTTGTTAAACTTTTGCAGCCCGCTGTATGCCCGCTGTAGGCCCGCTGTAGGCCCGCTGTATACCCGCTGTAGGCCTGCTCAGACGGTGAGATCTTACGTGTGAGAATGTCTCGTAACTGCTGGATGAGCTCTCGTAGCTCCTGATTGGTCCGTTCCACTCGAGCTTTGCTCTGATTGGCTTTCAGAAGGACATCGTTTGCGGTGAGCTTAGCTTCGTCTGCACGACCACGGGCTTCAGACACCTGAGCATGAATACAGTTGCATGTAAATACACAGAGGATGGCACAGAGGCCAAATTCCCTTAGTCACTAATCATCATGGAGAAGAACAGAGAAAGAAAGGAGACAGAGGAAGACGAACCATCTTGTTCAGCTTGGCCACGTCCTTCAGAGAGTCCATGATGTCCCGGTCCAGGTCTTTAGCTTTGTCCCAGACCTCGGTGCTTTGGCTGATCAGACCTTTACAGTCCCTCCCTCCGCACTGAGACTCACCGTCCTCATTCACACAGCCTAAACCTCCACACTCCCCACAGCCGTCTGAAGCCTGAACCCCCCCACACACCTGCACACACACACACACACACACATACAGATCACTCCACTGCACTATTAAATATCATTAAATATTTAATTTTCATTACTACTTTACCTTTTTTATATTAAATATTATATTAAACATTTTTATCTGCTTATTTAATTCCTTAATACTTATTTAATTCCTTAGCGTTTAATCTATTATTTATTTTTGATTTATTTTTCTAAATTTATTATTAAATATTTAATTTTCATTACCGTTTTACTTTTTATTCCTGTTTTTTAAATATTTATTTTTCATTTCTACTTTACATTTTGTCTTTTTTAAATTTTGCAATCAAATATTTGTTTGATTTAAACATTTTACACTTTATAATGTAACCTTTATTTCATTTTAACGTCAAGAATGGAATATTTATGTTTTTTAACTTTATATTTTTAATGTTTAATCTTTCGAGGCTTATAATTGTTTTGCATTTCATTTTTACCCACTTCCTTTTTTCTCCTTTTTTATTGTACAGTTTAATATTAATTTAATATTAATATTAATTAATTTAATATTAAATATTATTAAATATTTCATTTTCATTACTACTTTACATACATTTATATTTCCTGTTTATACTGTTTATTTACTTCATTAATACTGTTAAATTAGCTATTCTTTTTTTCTGAAATGTGTTATTAAATATTTATTTTTCATTACTACATTACCTTTTTTAGTTCCTGATTATGACCTGATTAATTATTTTTTTAAACTTTATATTTTTAAAGTTTATTTTTCCAGGTTTATAATTTTTTAATAAGCTCTTCTGGATGAATCCCCACAGTCACAGTCCAAAATCTTGTAGGAAGCATTTCTATAAGACTGGAAGCTGTCATACAGTGGTGCTTGAAAGTTTTTGAACCCTGCCATGCACACCATAGTTGTTCAGTGTTCTTCTGATTTGGACTCATGAACATTAACATACCCAATGTGAGAGAGGCCTTCAGGTGCTTAGAAGTTACCCTGGGCTCCTTTGTGACCTCGCCAACTATTACACACCTTGCTCTTGGAGTGATCTTTGTTGATGGACCACTCCTAGGGAGGGTAACAATTTTCTTGAATTTCCTCCATTTGTACACAATCTGTCTGACTGTGGATTGGTGGAGTCCAAACTCTTTAGAGATGGTTTTGTAACCTTTTCTAGCCTGATGAGCATCAACAACTCTTTTTCTGAGCTCCTCAGAAATCTCCTTTGTTCGTGCCATGATACACTTCCAGTATCTGCCAAATATGTGTTGTGAAAAGCAGACTGTTCTTTAATTTAAAAAGGGTTCACAAACTTTCAAGCACCACTGTAGCGGCAAAAGGGAGACCAAATCCTTATTAATACCTACATATTTAGAATGGGATGCCATAAAAGCCTCTAATGTGGAGGTGTCTCAATACTTTTGCTTATACAGTGTATAAACACAATTTTCCAACTCATTCTTGCATGGTAACTACCAACGTGGAACATCATAAAGAGTTTAGGGGTAATATAAACATCTTGAATTGGCTGAGCTTCCTTGGCTGAATGAAGTGCTCAGGGTGGGCTATACTGCCTTAGGAGATTAGAAAGAAAAGTAGAGCTTTAAACCTCACCAGCAGGACGGAGTTATGGACATTATGACAATCTAATCTAAAGCTTACACAAACCTGAAGTTGTAGTTTAAGATTACATGTCTGATAAGTGAAGGCTGATGTACCTGGTGGCTGAGTTTGGACATGTCGTCTTTCTCCACCTCCTGGTTCAGTGTGTTCAGTCTCTCACTCTGCAGCCGCTGTTTGATCTGGAACTCTTCGTTCAGTTTGGCCTCGGCGGCTTGCCGTAGTTCCGCTGACTGCTGCAGTGGGCCGTGAGGCTCAGAGGTAGCCTGGTTAACTCGGTGCTCTGAGTCCACGGACTGATGGTAATAATCCCTAATGCTGTCCAGCGCTCCTGTAAAAACACACACACACACATGCACCATAATATATATAGTCCGATAACTGCAGAAAATCAGATTTTGTCAGTAATCAGAGTTTAAATGCACTTGAGTAATCAGATAATGGAAAAAATCTGGTTTACACAACTCAGGTAATAATCAGATTCCGCTTTACAACCAGCCAATAGTGTCACAGAAAGATGTGACATCAACTTCAAACTTTAATATTAAATAATCAAATTATAAATTTTCTCGAATATATCCTGAGTTACAGAGCCTCCACAAGTGTGTTTAATAGCCGTTTGTACTACCTAACAATGCTGCATTTAATTGCAGGGTTGCCAGATCCCACAAGAGAAAAAGCAACCCGGGCTATGGAAACAAGCTCTAAAGGAGAGAAGTTGCGTAGAATAAGCAAACCTGGCAACCATGTTTGATTCTGCTATTAGTAATAATGGTAATTGATTACCATGGATTGCAGAGTCTCTGTGTGAGGCTCAGGGTGTGACCGAGGGCGACCCTTTTCCCGACCCATCCCTAATGTCCCAGTATATTCTTTGTTCGTACCCCTGGGGTCGGAGTGTTTGACGTGCAGTACGTGTCTCTGTGTGTTGTCGGTGACCTCCTGCTGCGTCTGAGCCTCCTGTGAAAGTGTGTTCAGCTCCTCCATCACCTGGCCGTGTTTCTCAGAGACCCCCTGGAGATCCTTCTCCACCTGACTTAGAGACCCGCCCACCTCTGACATCACCTGCCTGAGAAATCGGAGGTTAACATTCAAAATAAAAAAATCATCATTACAGAACTGGGAAAATAGCTTCCACTGAGTGTGTGTGTGTGTGTGTGTGTGTGTGTGTGTACTTAGCCTGACGCAGCAGCTCTCGGCTGTGGGTGAGAGTTTGCTGTGCCTTGTCATCCTCCAGTATCTGGGTGATCTGCTTGACTCCGCCCTCCAGGCTGGATATCGTGTCCTGATAGGCCGCCGTCGTGCCCGACACCTTCAGCTCTTCCACGGTGTCAGCCAGCTGCCGTGTCTGATTGGTCAGCTCGCTCACCGTGGTGTCCCACTCGCGGAAGCACTGGTGACACGGCGCGCAGTCGGGGAAGGCGCCCACATAGCCTCGCCCACAGATGTCGCACCGGTCTCCGCCCACACCCTCCACGCACATGCACGCCCCCGTGGACTTGTCGCACTGCGGGGAGGCGATGCCCCGAGGCTCACAGTCACACGCTAGAATGCACAGAGCAACACAATTAGAGTGTGTGTGTGTGTGTGTGTGTGTGTGTGTGTGTGTGTGTGTGTGTGTGTGTAAATGTGTTTATAAGCTCACCATAACACTTGACCTCTGGATCTCCCCAGAACAGCTCTCTACACTCTTCACAGGTCCTCCCACCAAAACCAGGCCTACAGAGGCACTGACCCGTCATCTGAGCAACACACACACACACACACAAACACATTTTAGTGACATTTTAGGGTGGCACAGTGGTCTAATACGTCAGTCCACGGTTGCCAGTTTCTGAGAAACGGATGATCCCACAGTCTTACAAAAGCCACCCAGACTACCAAGTCCTGCAATGGACTGGCATCCTGTCCAAGGCACGCTTACATCTGTGCCCCATGTGCCCCACGACCCGGACCCAGAAAAGCAAGGTCAAAATATGCAACTGATAATAAACATTTAAAGTAATAGCTTTGATTACGTTTAGGTATTTAGGTGCTCACCATGTCGCAAGTGTTGTAGAAGGAGTGTGTGGGATGGCACCTGCATGGTTCACACCCCTCCCCGCTGTTGATGTTCCAGGTGTCTAGGGCACAATGGTCGCAGTGCAGTCTCTCCACACCAGACAAACACGGGCACTGCCCAGTCACCCGATCACACTCACACTCACCATCTACACAGCTGCGAGCCACAGTGCCCAAAAGATGGCATGTGCACTCTGCACACACAGGGTTATACAACATCTATAACTGTCTAATATTGTCGGAAATAAACACACACACACACACACACACTTACTCTGGCAGGTCTGGGACCTAGCGTCCCCATAGTACCCCTTCCTGCAATGTTGGCATGCGTGGCCCTCTGTGTTGTGCAGGCACAGGAGACAGACACCCGTGCGGGCGTCGCAGGACCCAGGGTTGTGCATGTCGATGTTACCATTACATTGGCAAGGGTGGCATCGCCCACCTGCCACCTGAGGGTTTCCATAGTAACCGGGAGCGCATTCCTCACACCTGGATCCTGGAGAGGAAGAAGCACAGCGTTTGTGTGTCATACATGTGGAGCTGATGGGTTTATATGAATGGTGTATAGAGTCGTTGTGTGTGTGTGTCAAGTCAAGTCAGATCTATTTATATAGCGACTTTTTACAATGGAGAATTGTCTCAAAGCAACTTTACAAGTTTAGATTATCTCCTAATAACTACGTCCAATCCCAAATTGAGCAAGCCTAGGGCGAGAGTGGCAAGGACAAGCTCCCTGAGTGTTATAGGAAGAAATCGTGTGTGTGTGTGTGTACCTTTGTATCCTGGGCTGCACACACAGACGAGCTGCTCTGAGTTGTGATGTTGGTAGCAGGTCTCTGCAAACTGCCTCCCACTGCCCGGACCGTCCGGACACATGCAGGGCCTACAGCGGTCACTGCTGCCTAACAACGCGTTACCATGGTAACCAGATTCACACCTGTGGACGATTAAGCATTTTTAGGATAATGCATTTAAAACAGCAGTGCAATGAACAATGGATGTTAGTGCTGGGGTGGGAGTACATGGATGTGTTTCAGTATTTAAATGGATGTATTTCCTTATTTAAGGTGGATGTATTTCAGTAAAGTTGCATGCATTTCAGTAAAGGTGGGTGTATTTCAGTATTTTAGGTG
The DNA here is from genome assembly GCA_025084515.1 of Ancistrus triradiatus. Classification (NCBI taxonomy): domain Eukaryota; kingdom Metazoa; phylum Chordata; class Actinopteri; order Siluriformes; family Loricariidae; genus Ancistrus; species Ancistrus triradiatus. The sequence continues at coordinate 52,870 of JAJAGP010002971.1, forward strand.
GATGTATTTCATTCTTTAAAGAGAAGTACTTCAGTATTTAATGAGGATGTTAAGCAGTATTTAACACAGAAGTATTTCAGTTTTTAAACTGGATGTTTTTCCGTATTTAAGCTGGATGAATTTCAGTATTTATGGTGGATATATTTCAGTATGTAAGTTGGATGTAATTGGATGTATTTGAATATTTAAGATAGGTGTATTGCAGTATTTTAGGTTAATTTATTCCAATATTTATGGTGGCTATATTTCAGTATTTAAAGGGGATATAGTTGGATGTTATTACCGTATTTAAGCTGGATGTAGTTGGATGTTATTTCCACATTTAAGGTGGATGTATATTCATTTTTATAGTACGTGTATTTCAGTATTTAAGTTGGATGTAGTTTAAAGTATTTTGTAATGTAATTTTAGAAGGTGGATGTATTTCAGTATTTTAGTTGGTTGGATGTTCGGGCGGTACCTCTCACACTGCTGTCCTGTCGTATGGTCTCTACAGTGCAGACACTGGCCTGTGTGAGGGTGGCAGTGTTCTCCATGCCCGTTACAGAAGCAGGCTTGGCACTGAGGGAAGCCCCAGTGTGCAGGCAGACAGTGGGCACAATTCCGGCCATAAACCCCCGACACACAGGAACACTCCCCAGTGTCTGGGTTACAGAAATTGTTTTTTGAGCCTAAAGAGTCACACTCACACACTGGGGTAAGGGGAGAGAACACACACACACACACACACACACACACACACATTTGATTCAACCCAGGGATGTCAGGTGCACTCCTAGATTTCACCACTTGGGGGCTACGAGGTGCAATCACACCTACACTATATGGGCAAAGGTTTTTGGACATGCAGCAATTACATCCAAAACATGGGTATTAGTACGGAATTTTCCCCCAGATTTGCTGATACACACCCTTTGTGTTTCTATCATAATATATGGGTCAATTACATTTACTTACGCCTGCAGCCAGAGGGTCCGAGACTGTGGGAACCCGGGGCACACTTCTCGCACTTCCTGCCCACCACATTGGGCCGACACGAGCACTGACCTCCATTAGACTCACACACCGAGCTTAGGGAACCTTGCGGATCACACTCACATGCTGAGAGAGAAAAAGAGTCAAAATTATCAATCCACGTTGTAAAACTGTTATTGGTTTACATGCGTGTACATGAAGACTGCGTGTGGTTGAGGACCTATCGCCCCCTGGTGGAGCAGAGCCGATGTGCTGAAGATGTATTCTCTGCAGATGTCGGTCATGGGAAGTTTCTGGACGCTCTGGCTGTTCTCAAGGCAGCGGTATTTCTGGAACATTTCCCACGCCTCCTGTCTGTCGGCAGAACCCGAGAATAGCTCCAGATCCCTCAGAACCGGCAACAGGACCATCTGTGAACAGGTCAGGGGGCATGAGGTCGGGTGTAACACACACTGTATTAAATATATACGGTATCAAAGCTGTATTTTATTTATTTATACATATATATATATATACATATATATAATGTGTTGTTAGAGTGTTACTGCTCACAGAGTCAATCAGGATGTGTGGTTGGTGATGACGATCATTCGATGAATACTGAGGGAATCTCATTCTAACTAGGTATTTCTGCCCGTTCTCCAAACACAACGGCCTGGGCAGTACCACATACCTGCAAACACACACACACACAGTTAACAACTATATAGAAATATATAAAAATATAAATATATATAATTGAATGATTACAGGTGTGGCCTGATTAGACACCGAGTCAGACCACAAGAGGGCGTAAAAGTGCTTCCCCAATAGTGCTACTTTATAAAAAGGCTCTCAGAAGCTACTTGTTAAGTGTTGGGAGCAGTGGTTTTATGGGGGCATACACACACACACGGAGAACAGGCTCCGGACGGCACAATCAGATCCACCAACAAGCACAAGCAGCTCCTACAGTTTCATTATGCACCATCCAGACAGAGGGGGCGCCTTCACTACACACCAATGTCTCTGGCCGGACCATTTCTAGGTGCTTAGCAGAAGGAAATTTGTTGTCATGGCACCCATTCCGTGACCTGCCATCGAGAGTTAGCCACCATCACCTTCATTTGCAGTGATGTCATGAATGAGAACCCTGGACTGCTACGAACTGGAACCGTATCGTCTTTAGTGATGAATCCGGGTTCTGTTTGAGATCCAATGACAGTCGGGTTTGAGTAAGGAGGCCACGCGGTGATGCTTCAATCGTGCCTTTGTTGTGGAGCGACACACTGCCCTAACTGCTGGTGTGATGATCTGGGGAGCCATCGCATACGGCAGTCGATCACCCCTAGTAGTGATACGAGGGACACTAACAATTCAGCGATATGTGCAGGATATCCTGTGTTGTCCGTCATGGCAGGGCTTCCAACTGGCATTTTTCAGCAGGATAATGCTCACCCACACATAGCAAAGCAAGGGTTTAACAGGAACATCTCTGCCAGATTGTAACACTTTCTTGTCCTGCCCGAGCATTTGGGACCAGCTGAGATATCCGCTTCATCCACCTACGAGTGTGTATGGTCTACAGGCCCAGCTTTGGGGCAAATGTGTCGTAGAAGCATGTCTAGAAATCAACAATCTCTAACCAAGAGGTACACTACCCAAAGTAACCTCTGAGAGCCTTATTTATAGGGCAGCGCTATAGGAGAAGCACTTTCATGCCCTGTTGTGGTAAGACCCAGTATCTAATCAGACCACACCTGTAATCGTTTATATATCTGCCTGAGACAGAACTGAGAGATTTTTGTTTTCAATTTTAATTGACCCTGTAAGTGTCCTGGTGAGATTTCTCACATCTACTGGTAAATAATACACAAATGCACACAAAAACTCAAAACAACGCATTACCTGGACCCGGGGGGTAAGGAGATGGTCTGGTGGTCAGTATACGAAGTTGTACAGTGTGGAGACAGGGACGAAGTGGCAGGACGCACTAAATCTACTGTTACCTGCTCCCACACATCTGGTAACTACACACACACACATACAATGTAGATACACACTAGGCATAGGATTCAGTAATAGGTCAATCTTATATCTTAAATATTTGTATTATATTTGTGTCTGTATGTGTGTGTGTGCGTGTGTGTGTGTGTGTGTGTGTGTGTGTGTTACCTGAGGCTCGTAGCGGATCAGCAGGTTGTAATCCATAGGTTGTGGGATGTTATTAATGGTGAACTCCAGGGTTTCCCCTTGGGGTACGTTCACAAACCCAGCCCCGGTCCAAGTGGGGTGACGGTCCAAGGGCAGCTGCCTCGGTACCACGGTCACTGCCTGTACAAGTCAACACAACCAACACAAGCTGAGTGAACACAACGCATTTAGATGGTGTTTTTATTTAGGATGTTTTTGTTTTTGAATGTGCTGACCGGTTCGAACCCTGCATCCTCTGCTTCGTACAGGTAATGGTCCAGCATGACAAAATAATACCCGGGCTCCACCTGATCACACCGCCGACCAGACATGTGCTCTCTACACACACACTGACCTGTCTCTGGAGAACAACTACGCACACACAGACACACACAAAGACTCACAAAGATGCTTAGCAAGACACAAATACACAAAAATGTACAATTGGACATAACTTAAAATAGTAAATCATTCCAGATCCAGCCCTCGTACCTTCACCCAGACCTCTTCTCTCCTTCTGCTGACTGAAGATGCGACGCCCTGCTATTTCATAGATATATCATGGAGTCCATGATGCTATGTGTGCCATGATGCCTAAAGAGCTTCCCAGGGCATTTGGAAAATCAGCATCGTTATTTTTACTCCAAAAGGCTCTTTTTATTTCATTTGACAAAAGAACACGGTTCCAGTCAAAGTCCCTTGAGTGTTTAGCAAACTCCAGGTGCTTAGGTTTATGGTTAAAGGCTTGTTTAGAGGCAAATCTGTGGGCATGAAGGTGATATCTGATATCTGCAGTGGCATGTCCCAAAACTTTTGGTCATGTGTGGATAGGTGTCCCAATACATTGGATCACATGCAGGGGCATGTCCGTTCTTACATTTATCATCTAGGCCATCCATGGAGGTCAGGTCCCTTTTTGAGACTTAGCCCTTACCACTATCGCCTAGGTTTGCTCAATTTGGGATGTAGATATTAGAAGATAATCTAAAATGGTAACGCTGCTTTGAGACAATGCTCAGTTGAAAAGTGCTATAGAGTTTAAGCTGACTTGACTTGTTAAAAATCTGTAATATTTTCTCATCTGTGGTGGGGCTGCCAAAAATGTAGACATTGCTTCTGACTATTCTCACAGGGAGAGAACGAGGTGTAAGTTTGACAGTGTTGATGATAACGATGATGAGTGTGTGTGTGTGTGTGTGTGTGTGTGTGTGTGAAGACCATTAAATCTTACTTGTTGTTCAAAGCTCCTCCCAGATCACAGTCACACGGTCGACAGCCGTCCTTATCTGTGCTGAGGCCCCAGTGCTGAGGCTGGGGACAAGAAGAGAAGAGTGATTCACGTGCGCGCACACACACACAAACACACGCACACACAGCACGTCCTCTTACCCGACACCGGTCACAATTTTGGCCAACAACAAGCCGCTTGCAGTAGCAACTTCCTGTGTTTGTGTCACACGGACTTCCTCTGGGGAGCGTGCCCAGTGAATTACAACTGCATGCTGAATTCAAACACACACACACACACACACGTAAAACAGCTGGTTTCCATCACTGTATTCATCTGAGCTGAGCTCTGGAATATTTCCTGTTTACTTGTGCCTGTGTGTGTGTGTGTGTGTGTGTGTGTGTTTCCTCACGCAGGCACCCGAGCAAATCATGCCCGAGTCCGTAGTGGCCCTGTTTGCAGTGATCACATCGTTCTCCCTCCACGTTGGGTTTGCAGCGACACTGACCGGCAATCAGACCTCTCATAACGTCCGTCACGGAGTCACACACACCGCCATTCAGGGAGCCCCGCGGGTCGCAGTCACACGCTACACACACACACACACACACACACACACACACACACAGTATACACAGGGATTATAGTGTAAACTTAATAAATTGATAAGCAACATCAATAAACCAAATAAAGTCCATTAAGGCATTAAGAGACGATACCAAAACACAAACACACACACCAACACATACACAAGTTTGTTTCTCTGTCATTGTGGGGACAGTGACAAAATAATCACTGCAGCTAATTAATGCTACATCCACCCCTAACCCTAACCCTAATCCTAAACCTAACCCTAACCCTGACAAAATAATCACTGCAGCTAATTAATGCCTCATCCACTCCTTACCCTAACCCTAAACCTAATCCTACTCTAACCCAAACCCTAATACTAACCCTAACCCTGATCCTAACCCTACCCTAATCATAACCCTACCCTAACCCAACACTAACCCTGATCCTGACTCAAACCCTAACCCACCCCTAACCCTAACTCTAACTCTAACCTAACCCTGATCATAACCTTAACCCTAACTCACCCCAACCCTAACCCTAACCCTACCCTAACCCAGATTCTAACCCTAACCCTACCCTAATCCTACCCTAACCATAACCCTACCCTAACTCAACACTAACCCTGATCCTGACCCAAACTCTAACACACCCCTAACCCTAACTCTAATCCTAACCTAACCCTGATCATAACCCTAACCCTAACTCACCCTACCCTAACCTTAACACTACCCTAACCATACCCTAACCCTAATGCTACTCTAACCCTAATACTAACACTAACCCTACCCCTGATCCTAACCCTAACCCTGATCCTAACCCTAACCCTACCCTAACCCAACACTAACCCTGATCCTGACTCAAACCCTAACCCACCCCTAACCTTAAACTCTAACTCTAACCTAACCCTGATCATAACCCTAACCCTAACTCACCCCAACCCTAACCCTAACCCTAGCCCTAACCCTAACCCTAACCCCTAACCCTACCCTAACCCTGATCCTAACCCTAACCCTACCCTAATCCTACCCTAACCTAACTCAACACTAACCCCACCCCTAACCCTAACTCTAATCCTAACCTAACCCTGATCATAACCCTAAACCTAACTCACCCTACCCTAACCCCTAACCCTAAACCTAACCCTGATCATAACCCTACCCTAACCCTACCCTAACCATACCCTAACCCTAACGCTACCCTAACCATAACCCTGATCCTAACCCTAAACCCACTCCTAACCCTGATCCTAACCCTAACCCTACCTTAACCCTAACCCTACCCTAACCATAACCCTGATCCTAACCCACTCCTAACCCTACCTTAACCCTAACTCTACCCTAACCCACCCCTAACGCTGATCCTAACCCTAACCTTATCTCTCCTTAGGCCTAAACATAACCCTTTACCTTGTTCCTAAGCCTAACCGGTTATTTTAAGTCTAATTTAACCCTATCTCTTAACCTAACCCTAAACTTTAACCTTAATTTTTACTTTTAAATCCATTTTTGAACCTAAACTTTAAACGTATCCCTTCCCATCCCCATGGATTAACCTAATATATATCCCCTATTAATTAATATATATTTTTTGTTTTAACCTTTGATTTAAATTGGATTTTAATGGCTTTTTAGATGGGTTAATATTCCCGGAGAAGCAGGAAGTAGCTGATCAGTACTTTAAACACTTTGTAGTTGCAGTGATTTACTGATTTTCCAATTTCCAGCACTTGTATAACCTAGCACTTATTTCAGCTACACTCTGTGACTCTCTGGGTGTTGAAACTACCCGGGGGGGCATTTTTTTCCAATTTTTTCAAAAGGTTCATATTTACTCTTAATTTAAATTATGTATAATGTGTGTATATTATGTATATTTTATCCTTTGGTTTCAGTATCAATTTTGGTTTTCATTTTTCTTAATGTGCAATTGAAAATAAAAGCATTTTATTGTACATTTAGGAAAGGTCCATTTTTAATTGGTTTCATCAACACTGCTGCCATCGAGTCAATTAATGTTCTGTAGAGGAGGGAGCCGGATGTTGCCCGTGCAATAAAAACCAATGAAACATTTTTGAAAACATTTTGAAACATTTAATTCCAAAAACTTAACCCTAACCCTAACCTTAATTCTAACCCTAACCATAATCCTAACCTGATCCCTAACCCTAATCTTAAACCCAGTAATCTTTTGACTGGTTTGATTTTTAAAAGAAAGTTAGTTTTTGTAAATAAAATGTCAGAGCTGTCTAACATTATGGGGACATTTGGTCCCTATAATGTAATAAATACATGGTACACACACACACACACTCACATTCACAGGTGCGAGGGTCACGGATGTCCCGGTTCGGGTGCTGGTAGTAGAAGGGTTTACATCCTTCACAGTGAGGCCCCTGTGTGTTGTGCTGACACTCGTCACACACTCCCCCACTCACGTTCCCAGACCGGACGTACGACGCCATGTCAAAGTGACACACGCTCGAGTGATGGTTACACTCACACCCTAACACACACACACACACACACACACACACACACACACACACATCAAAGCGTTACACCTCTCACCACAAATCAGCGTGACCAATTACCAAAAGTATCTGGACGCCCTGATAGAGAGTATGGCTGTATGAACTTAATGCTTGGGTGTCCACATACTTTCGGATACTTTTGTGTGTGTGTGTGTGTGTGTGTGTGTGTTACTCTTGCACGCGTTGGCATCTCGGCCCTCTGCTGGTCTCCAGGGCAGGTCTTGAAAGAAGTCTTCGCACCTCTCACAGTTTAATCCGGCGGTGTGATGATTACACATGCAGTGACCATGGACCTACGCACACACACACATACACACACACATACGCACACGTTAAGCTCATACAACAACCTGATTTATTTTGTGAAGGTTTAATGACTTTGGTTAGCTCCGCCTCACCATGCCTTCAGGCCCCGCCTCGCTGCTTTGAACAGGTGCACACTCGGAGGCGTGGCCATAACAGAAGCAGTTGCCGCGGACGACCATGTCATAGAGAGCGTAGTAGTACTTCTGCTTCACCTCGTCTCGGTCGTCCAGCAGGTCGTCACCCAGAGTGTGTAGCTTCAGCATCCGTACACGCAGGTTAGTGATCCTCAGGAGGTCTACACACACACACACACACACACACACACACACAGTCCCTATTAATGTAGCTGGCTGTACAGTAATGGATGTACTGGTGAAGATTTAGCACACTCACTCTGGATTCGTTGGCTGTAGGGATCGGGAATCTCAAAGGCAGGATCAAGAGCTCGGAAAATCACCTACACACAGGAGTAACCATTAAAGTCCAATTTTTATGTACGAAAAAAAATGCACGTATATTAACGCCGTCCTTCACACCGAATCCGAAACCGACGGACTGAGTCGCTGCGTAACATGTTTAATCAGAGCCTGTTCTAATTTCTGCATTAAAATCAGACTGACCAATCAGAGCTCGGTTGCTGGGCAGAACATGCCATCAAGAGCTTACAGGACGAGCAACAGGCTGCCTCTAAAAACATGGATATTAAAGAAAAGATCTGGTGGAATAGAACTAAAAGGCTGGAGAATGATGGAGATAAAGCTCACAGGGACTGGATGGAAGCGTTTGATTATTTATCTAAGTGCATTCTGATCTGTTCATACTCACAAAAACACAAACTAGAGCTTCCTGCACTCATCTTCACTCTGTTTTTATTTTTTTTAAGTTGTTGATGTGAAACAGACACGGCGACATCTCCAATACATTAAGAGAAGGGAAATTAGAAAGAATATTTAGAGAAAAAAACTTAACACACTCGGTGTGAAAGTCCCACTACGTTAAAGATCGCAACTCGTACTCTGTGTGAATAGACCTGAAGAAATGGGATTTTTTTTAGGGAAGAACTGGCTTTCTCTTTTGTAACCCTGCCATGCACACCATTGTTGTTCAGTGTTCTTCTGATGGTGGACTCATGAACATTAACATTAGCCAATGTGAGAGAGGCCTTCAGCTGCTTAGAAGTTACTCTGGGGTCCTTTGTGACCTCTCAGACTATTACACGCCTTGCTCTTGGAGTGATCTTTGTTGGTCGACCACTCCTGGGGAGGGTAACAATGGTCTTGAATTTCCTCCATTTGTACACAATCTGTCTGACTGTGGATTGGTGGAGTCCAAACTTATCAACAACTCTTTTTCTGAGCTCCTCAGAAATCTCCTTTGTTCGTGACATGATACACTTCCACAAACATGTGTTGTGAAGAGCAGACTTTGATAGATCCCTGTTCTTTAAATAAAACAGGGTGCCCACTCACACCTGATTGTCATCCCATTGGTTGAAAACACCTGACTCTAATCTCACCTTCAAATTAACTGCTAATCCTAGAGGTTCACATACTTTTGCCACTCACTAATATGTAATATTGGATCATTTTCCTCAATAAATAAATGACCAAGTATAATATTTGTATCTCATTTCTTTAATCAGCTTCTCTTTATCTACTTTCAGGACATCCGTGTGTAAATCTCGTCATGTTTTAGCTCACATGCAGTAATGTAGAAAATTCTCAAGGGTTCACAAACTTTCAAGTACCACTCTGTGTGTGTGTGTGTGTGTGTGTGTGTGTGTGTGTGTGTGTGTGTGTGTGTGTGTGTGTGTGCAGACCTCCCCCTCCTTCGAAGGCTCGATCTCGGAGTACCGGGAATCACAGATGACATCATCGACTGCAACGACCGGTCCTTGGGAGACATGGGTAAAGAAAGCGGAGCAATTGTATGCAAAGTAACGGTACACCTGCCAGCTCCGCCCAAAATCCGATGAACGCTCGATCACCATCGCTGCGGGACGAAACGTCTGAGGACACACACACAGACAAACAAAACACACAGGGCATAAAATACACAAGTGTACATATTGTATGTAATGTATATTTCAGTTCATATGTAATTATACAGTGCTTTATGAGCACTACATACAAGCAGATTACAAACCCACATGTGGCCAAAAGTACTGAGACACAAACTCACATGTGGACAAAAGTATTGGGACACAAACTAACATGTGGAAAAAAGTATTGGGACATAAACCCATGCGATCAAAATTATTGTGACACAAACCAACATGTGGCCAAATGTATTGAGTCACAAAGCCACTTGGCCAAAAGTATTGAGTCACAAAGCCACTTGGGTAAAAGTATTGGGACACAAACCCACATGTGGCCAAAAGTATTGAGTCACAAAGTCACTTGGATAAAAGTATTGGGACACAAACCCTCGTGGCCAAAAAGTATTGAGATTCAAACCCACATGTGGCCAAAAGTATTGAGTCATAAAGCCACTTGGCCAAAAGTATTGGGACAGAAACCCACATGTGGTCAAAAGTACAATATTTGTGAGATCCTCCTATTGATTGTACATTACTGCAGCTAAATATTGTAACTACAAAACTCCTAACTTCAGCTAATGTGGGCTCTGAGCTTTTCTAATAAACACTTTACTTTTGTAATTCACCCCTCAGTTTGTCATAACCGGCCACATTTCCTCACAAACTCTGATTTTAGGCGATGCAAACATTGCAAGGAACAAAACAAAAAGATGAAACGTGCTCATATGTAGGTCCTACATTCCTCACAAGCACTAGATGCAGTTTGTGTGTGTGTGTATGTGTGTGTGTGTGTGTGTGTGTGTGTGTGTGTGTGTGTGTGTGTGTGTGTGTGTGTGTGTGTGTGTACCTTAAAGGTCATGATGATGTGTGTGAAGTGGAATTCGGCTTCTAAGTCCAGCTGAATGGTCACATTCTCCACCCCTGAGAAACAAACACAGATTGAACATTAGAGCTTCACGTGAAGAATGACATTACCTGAAGAGCCTCCACTCCACTTTTTCAGACTAGTGATATTTCACCCATGGGACGATTTTCGTGTCACCGGGTCTTCAAGTCCAAAATAGATGCCAACATCTGTGCCAGTACACCATTTGTTGGCTCCTGGAGTTCTGGAGATGGTTGCACTACAACCAAATACAGCTTTTTTTAGACGGGCAACTCAGCATGTGTTTGGTGTAAAATAAAAGTTGCTTATGCAGAAAAGAACCAAATCCACACTGTTAAGGATGTTGGATGATCCTGAGGACATTGTTTGAAATCTGGCAAGAAGCTAATGGGTCATGGTTGGTCCTTAGAGCAAGATAATGTACGTCCAAATCCACAGAACCAAGCCTTTAGGTCTTTTTGAGATCAGCTAAAAGAAGAGACTTTACAAAAGCGGATCTAGGAGCGTGGATAATGTGGAGAGACTCTGGGTTGAGGAGCCTCATCAGGCTATAGAGGAGAGTTTTGTTTTAGAGGAATTCTGGATTGCTGATATTTACTGTGAATCCCAAAGCCAATTCCATAAATTCCAAATCCAGCGCAAACCCATAATGTACTGGATTAATGACGTAGCGAAACAAATCGGGATGTTTCAGCGCTGTGAAAATTGGCCACTAGAGACTTTTGGGGGAAATTCGTTCCCACGGCCAGCTGCACCACATCCTCCTCCTGTTTCATTTCCACTGTTTCCTCTCATCGTCTGTTGGCTGAACTCTCTCTGAAGCTCTGGCTGGAGTCCTATCCTGAGGGGCACTGGGTATTGTAAAGGAAGTGAAGAAAGACTGACCTGATTGGGCAGGGTTTTTGTTCTGACCGTTGTGTGTTGTACAAAAAATTTAACCGATACAGAATTTTACATCCACCTGAGCTCCTGGGAAATGGAAGAGAGTTAGTGAACATGGGTGGGTTTCCCAAAACTTTCTAACCTCATGCTTAAGAACATTCTTAAATGTACGAGTGTTTCCCAAAACCCATCATAATGTAGTATTTAAACTCGTTTGTAAATTACTCACTAAGTTACTAAGTTACTCACTAACCCTCGTATCACTACTAGGGGTGACTGACTGTTGTATGCCATGACTTCCCAGGTCATCACACCAGCAGTTGGCAGGATTGAAGCATCACCATGAGGCCTCCTTACTTGAACCCAACTCTCATTGGATCCCAAACAGAACCTGGATTCATCACTAAAGACGATATGGTTCCAGTCTGTAGCAGTCCAGATTTCTCATTCATGACATCCCTGCTAACAAAGGTGACGGTGGCTGGCTATCAATGGCAGGACATGTAATGGGTGCCACAATAACAAATTTCCTTCTGCGAAGCTCCTGGAAATGCTCCGAGCAGAGACAGGGGTGTGTAGTGAAGGCGCCCCCTGTGTCTGGATGGTGGAGAATGAAACTGTAGAAGCTGCTTGTGCTTGTCGGTGGATCAAGCAATCCTCTCTACTGATGGTCTGTCTGGGCCTGTTCCCCGTGCGTGTGTGCCCCCATAAAACCACTGCTCCCAACACTTCCTAGCAGCTAGGTCAGAACAGCCCCAACCTAACGACCATATTGCTTCTCTCAGTCCAGTGATGATCCCCCTCTCAAAGTCTGTCAACTGGAAAAAAGTGCATCGTATGATCTCTCACAAGGCGGTACACTACACAAAAGTAGCCCCTGAGAGCCTTTTTATAGGTCAGCACTATAGGGGAAGCACTTCTTGTGGTCAGACCAAGTATCTAATCAGACGACACTTGTAATCATTTATATATCTGCCTGAGACAAAACTGCATGAAGAGTTTCATGCAGTTGAAGAGAGAACAGTTCTATCTGGGTGTGATTGTTTTCGTCATTGAGTATGAAACACAAATTCACCTTTCAGTGCATCATCCTTCTTATAATCCAAAACCACCTACAGTGTTTGTTGCCAAAAAGCTCTGACCACAGAACACGGTTCCAGTCAAAGTCCCAGAGGTGTTTACCAAACTCCAGGTGCTTACGTTTTGTGGTTAGATGACAGAAAGGATATTTCCATGAATGTGGCGTCTGATGGCAGTTTTAAAGACTTTTTCCTGTACTTTTCCGACAGTGATCCTTGGGGATTTTTTTGTCTCTCTTACCGTCCTCGTCACTGTGTATTGGGGCACAATGTACTCGGGTCCTCACCCGGGTGAGTTTGTCACAGTTCCAGTTGATTGGGCCTTTTAATGATTTGTTTTCTGCCTCAATACTTCATGCACTGGACGTGACCGATTTTTTTAAAAAACGGACAAGACAATCAAAACATCTTCTTCAAGTGATGAAGAGGTCCTTTTGCCGCTCACAGAAAAATGCAAATGCCAATACTGGGTACTTCCGGTTTTGTAAAACAGAAAGAAACACAAAGAGTTTTAGCATCTCATACAAGAGCTGAAACATTTTTTTTTTTTTGCATGAACACCATCATTTGATTTAGGAGCTCTATCCAATTACACATCAAGTTTAAGCTTTTACTCAAATAAAATTTTTTATTTCTTATTAATAATATTACTTTTATTTTTATTAACATCATCCTGAACATTTCATAAGCAGTAAAATGGCTTTGTGGTTCAGAGGAGGAGCGAGAACAACAGAGGGCAAAGGAACGTGAAGAGGAAAGACTTTTTCCGAATATGAAAAGGCTGCCAGAGGAGAGACAGGCTGAAAATACAGGTACTCATGAGGCACGGAAACCACAGTGTTTGGTCAGTGAGGTAACGTCACATTTTTGCCATCTGAAACATCACATTTGGTTTCGAGTTCAGGTTAATTTACTGTTGTTCGAATAAATCACATGAAAAAAAGTCCCAAATGTTTAGAGCTTTATCAGTCTTTTAGCTATGTGTATGACCTTTTTGTAAAATCTTCCACATTGAAATTTTCCAGAACTTGTGTAAAAGCTTGGAATTGGGAAAACTTTCCTTTAAAATCAATCCTCACCATTCTGCGACTGCCACCACGTGACGAGGCGGTTGGGCGTGAAGGTGGTGACCACATTGTCGATGGTGTGGCTGTTGGGGTGTGTAACCTCATTGTAGAGCTCCCGAGAGTCACACTTGAAACACTTCTCAGCCTGAAGATTGAAAAAAATATATATAAACAGTTAGAGCTCCAGAGACAAACTGGAATTGTACACCAGACTTGTTGCACCTGTTATGAATGCATTTTCACACGCTCGTACACTCCACGACAAATACGAATCAGATGTTCAGCAAAGCCGGACTAGATGAGATGGGGCAGTGAACAGGAGGAGTGAAGGTTTGTCTGCTTCACTTATTTAACCACTGAATTGAATTTTGGGTTGTGTTTTATATGATAAGCATTATTTATTGTACCGTCTATGAACACTGTATGTACAGCTCCAGCCTTCTTCCTACCTCATCCTCTCTGGCCTCTAAACACAGAAGCCCATTCTACATGTGACTTTGGGCGATGTAAGGGCTCAGAGAGATGCCCGAGGGCAGGAGGACATTCTGATAGAGAAAGATCATCAGCTGCACAACATCAAAACTCAACAAAGAAACGATTGTTGGATGGAAAGTGGATGTTACAGAGGACAAAAATATCTACATCCACACAGAGAAGCTCGCTGTACTGGATCACTGGTGTGGGCTCAGTATCAGTGACTACAGTCTCAAACGTTTGAGCTCCTTTGTTCATCCGGCATTCTGTCTGTATTTAATAAGATGGCAGAGATCACAGCCTCTGATCATGTATTGTAGTCTTCATATTCCTGCTTTAGGATATATTTTTACTCTTCAGAACCATCACAGAGTTTCTTTAATAGGGGGATAATAAGAGACACTGGTCAATCTTTATACACTTCCCTTGACATTGACGTCCAACCTTATGCAATGTCACAATTATTTCCATCAGGAGTTGCCTTCATTTTAGGTTAAAATCTTGAGTTGAACCGCTCCTTAAAGTCTTCTCAAGTTCATCCCAAAGCTTTTCAATGGATTTTAAGGTCAGGAATCTGTATGAAAATGATTCCTCATGCTCCCAGAATCATTCCCCTGAAGCTAAATTTTTGTTATAACCTGATTATTCAGTAACATTCAGCTCCTGAGATGCTTCATTTTATTCCCACATAATGATGCTGAGCCCCGACCTGACCAACTGAACCAACCCCAGACCAAAACACTGCGCCTCCAGAGCCTGGTACAGCGGGCACTGTACATGATGTGGGCATCGGTTCTTAACCTGACCTGACGCTCCCATCGCTCTGGAATAGGGTCAGTCTGGACTAGGAATGCACCGATATTGAAATTCGTGGGCCGATATGGTAACCGATTTTTAACACATTATTGTGGCCGATAATGTTCAAAACCGATCATTTAACCTTTCTGCATTTAAAAAAGGTTCACATTATAATCCATATATGAACTGCTGTTAAAAATTGGATCATTAACTCAATTCAGCCACAAAATAATGAGAAGAAAAAAAACAGTTAAATCAGATTTGACGATTACTGTAAACATAAGGTGCAGTTCACTCAAAGGAAAAATGGTTTTATTCCATTTTATTTTCTAACCTTTCTTTAAAAAGGTAAGGTTTTGAATTGGTATGGGCAGCAACAAGAACAATTAATTGTATAAGAAAGCTAAAGAACATAACTGCATACATAACTATTCACTCAGCAACATCAGATATTTTGCTTGATGAGTAACAGCCACAAGAAAAAACAGAAAAGTAATATTCATATGTAGATATATAATATATATTGGTTATTATATCGGCAAAAATTCTAATATCGTACCGATGACAATAACTGAAAAAATCCATAATTATACATAATATATTGGCTACCGATATGCATCATTAAACTGGACTCATCAAACTACATGACCATTTTCCTTACCTCAAGAGTCCAAACTTTGTGCTCCCTAGCAAATTGAAGCCTAGTGATGATCCTCACTAACTTGTTGGTTTCTTATGGAAATACAGCTAAGTTCTTGTGGCATTGTGTGTTTGGTAAAGCTCTTAATTTCACTACTAGCATAGTGACAACATAACTCTGGTTTCTAAAGTCCATGTTTATCTATTTGACTTCACCATTGTTTAACTGAACTCTGATAATGATCACAATTCTTATGTAAACTTTTAATAATGTGTAGGACAGCTCTTAACCCAATTACAGCCATTTCAGTAATCTCGTTACTTCAGACCAATAATTTGACTCCTCTGAAACAGTAACACCTTTTCTATGACCATGAGATACGTCCTCAGATATGAATGTTTAAGAATTGAGAAGATACTTGTTGCTCCTGTTAGGGCTAAACGTATTGTTACCAGTAGAAACATTTCAATAGGAATTGAGAAGATTGTTGTGGCTCCTGTTAAGTTTAAAAGTGTTCTTACCAACTGAAAAACATATTAATAAGCATTGAGTAGACAATTGTTGCTACTATTAGGGTTAAACGTATTGTTACATCCTGAAACGTATTAATAAGAATTGAGAAGACACTTGTTGCTCCTGTTAGGGTTAAACATATTGTTACCAGCAAAAACATAATCAATGCACTTATTATATAAAAAAAAAGCTCTTAAGTTTTTAAGTCATTAAGTCTCTTAAGTCCAGTCTTAAGTCATCCCTCCAGCTCTAATGACATTTCCACCAAGATGAGACAAAATTTGTTGTGTGTATTTGCAAAACTGTATTCTACATGACTGTTTTATTTTTTTTAGAAAGTTAACAAACCCTGTCATTTTAGCAGGACTTCCCAAACTTTATATAGATTATACAGGTCAAACCCCTGATCTACGATGGAGAGATGTTGTGACAAATTCATCGTAACTGGAATTTATCGTAAATTGAGAAGTTTAAGATAGTGTATACTGTATATAGCCCGGGAAAATTTGAGATTCAAAATACAGTGTACGGTTTCTGCTGAATGTGTATTTACTTTTACTATCGGATTCCAATTGTAAAGTCAAAATATCGTAAGTCAGGCCATCGTAAATCAAGGAGTATCTGTGACCATCCCATATATTGAGATTAGATCATTAACATCCAGCTGGACGTACTTCCAGATTGCTGACGACGCAGAAGGGTTCGGGGCCGTTGAGGCCACAGGTGGACGAAGCCGTGAGATGGTGAGCTCTGCCAATCAGCAGATCCCCCGTGGCGGGGTAACAGCTGCCCTCTGAACACCTGTCATTGGGCTCGGGAAACTGCTGTGCCAGGATAGCCACACCCACAGCTAAAGGAAGAGAGGAAAATGTTATGAGGATACACATACACACAGAGCTTGTGTACCTGAGCTGTTGTTGCTCATGGATTTTTCCACTTCACAATAACACAGCTTGGTCTAACTTGCAAGCCCACCATCACAGGGACCAAAAAAAGCATTGTAAAGACAATATATCATAATTCATTTAAATGCATTTCAAATTTGATTACAGATTGCAGACAGAAAGGATGAAATACATTATGGTATGCTTTTCTGGCAATTTTACATTTTGTGTTTGAGAACTGTATTGTAAATACGTTATGGTAAACAATACAGTTCTCAAATATAACACTTACAGTTGCCAAAATGCATACCTTAATGATTTTTTTATGGTGAAATTCTGGCAACCACTGCTTAACAGGTTTTGTAATGTAAAAATTAACATGCAAAGACTGACAAAATACCTTAAACTGCTCAACATATGGTCACCAAAACAATGCAAGTTATCTAGTCTTATGCAAATGTTTAGATACTCCTGGTCCAATCAGATGTTTTGCTCGTTTTGTACATGAAAGTAACTTAATGAACAATTAGCAAGTTTTAAACAAAGTCAAAGTCAGATTTAATTGTACAGAGCTTTTTTTTTTTTTACAATGGAGCTTTGTTTCAAAGCAGCTTTACTATTTTAAATTATCGAAGTCCAAATTAAGCAAGCCTAGGGCGACAGTGGCAAAGAAAAACTCTCTAAACATTATAAGGAAGAAACCTTGACAGGACCAAGACTCAGAAGGGACCTCCTTGGACGTCTTAGATGATATATGTGCGAATGAAACTATTTTCCAACATTTCAAACATTACAAAAATATAAGCATAACATAAACTCTACATGAAAAGTATGGATTGCACCAGCGAGATGTATTTTTATTTCCCCAACAGGTCTTAAATTAAACAGCACTGAACTGTACACGGGAGTAAGGGAGGGTTAGGTCAGATTTGGGTTGAGGTTGTGTAACTTATCTGCACTTGGAAAATCCAAACATCTCAACTCACCCCCACCCCTTTTTGCGCAAGACTCTACATAACGCATTTCTGCTGCCCATTCTAATGATGCTTGTAGGTAAAGATGCTTGTGTGTGTGTGTGTGTGTATATATATATATATATATATATATATATATATATATATATATATATAAAATCATATATATATATATATATATATATATATGTATATATATATATATATGTATGAGCACACACACACTGCACATCCCATCAGATCAGTTAAGAGTAAAACTCTCCGTGCGTCCTTACGCTTCCCGTTACGAGCGCATTCTGAAAAAACCCTTTCCTTCCTGGAACTGCTTTCTATTTACATCCAGAACGTGCATGAAACACTTACTGAGAAATGCAGCAGCGTGTAACATCCGCATGTTTGCGTCCAGCCTCGTGTGTTTTCTCCTTAAAGTCCGTACATTAGTCCGTATCCTCCATCCAGCCCGAGCGCAGTGTGCGTGAGAACGGGGCGCGACTCTGTAAGATCCAGGAGG
This sequence comes from Ancistrus triradiatus, assembly GCA_025084515.1. Taxonomy (NCBI): domain Eukaryota; kingdom Metazoa; phylum Chordata; class Actinopteri; order Siluriformes; family Loricariidae; genus Ancistrus; species Ancistrus triradiatus. The sequence continues at coordinate 71,400 of JAJAGP010002971.1, forward strand.
AACTGGGCAGCCAGAGCAGAGCTGAACATCTGTCCAAACCACTCCCACTCTGAGCTCTTGTTGACTCTGCTCTCCAGCTCAGCCACAGCTTTTCAGCAGGGTTTGACTCAGGAAACTTGGATGTCTCGACCATGTCAAAGACTGAAACATTTTCGTTCCCATCGTCACTCACTTGGAGCTTCTTCACAAAGGATGTCCACTTTTTCATTATACGTTTCCTAGACCTTACAGAAATCATCATGTTTTGCTCTTGACAACATAAGCAGGGTATTTATGGATGATGAATAGACCCAATGCTGCAGATCCTTCACCATAGTCAACAGTGGTCAAGATCATTACACACAGTGATTTTTTTGGTTATTTCTTTTTCTTTGTTTGTTCACAATGCATGGCTACGCTCGACATCTTGGTTGTTGCGATGCCAACACCAGAAGCCACAGTAATTGGTCAGTGAGGTGTTGTTGCCCTTGAAAGTTCGCAAAACATCAAATAGAGGGCGAATAAAAGAACGCTGCATTTTCACCGACTGAAAAAATCTTGTTGGTGTGGAACATACCGCCATTATACACTAGATCGAATTAATTGAATGTCATCTGAGTAATAAGAAATTGCATGAAAAAAAATCCAGTTCAGACTTAGTGTTTGATGCTCTGTTTTGTCTCATCTGACAAAGTTTCAGTAAACTTCCAGATGCATGTTTGTGGTTAAGAAGGTTTACTTCTATATGTAGTCATTTAGCAGACTCCATTATCCAGAATGACATACAACTGATACAATCCTTGCTCAAGGACTCAATAGTGGCAGCTTGGTAGAGGTGGGATTTGAACCCTGGGCCTTTTGGTTTACAGTCCTGTGCTTTAACTGCTAGACTGCTTCAGACCCTTAAAATCCATATGTACTCTTAATTAACCATTTACACTGACTTACAACTGATACAGTTCAAGCAATTTTGGATGAAGAGTCTTTCTCCCAACAGAGGCAGCTGGCAGAGGAAGGATTTAAACCCTGGACCTTTTGGTCCACAGTCCAAGGTTCCTTAACTACTGAGCCACCACAGTTGAAACGGTCCTTCCTCAAACTGTTCCCACAAATTTGGAAGTGCATGATTCTTCAAAATGTCTCGCTATGCTCAAACATTAAGATTTCTCTTCACTGGACCTAGAACACGAACCCTGATGAACAATCCCATAGCATTATCCCTCCTCCACCAAACTCTGCACTCAGGCAGGTAATGTTCTCCTATCACATATCCTATAAGAGTGGATAGGAGCTGGATTTTCCCCACCTGTGGCAACAGGACTGAATGAAACCCCTGAATTCAGTGATAAGGAGCTGAGTCCCAACACTTTTGTTTATATAGTGTGTTTACAGAACCAAAAAGGCCACCTGAATCAGCTGGGATTTGTGTTTGTAAGAATTTTGTCACTATCGTCTTATAGTACCTGACATGGTCAATGAATAAAATGCCTATTCGTTCAGCAAACTGACAGAAACGCAAGACCCTTCCATCTCGACCCTATCCTGTACCTTCGAGTGCTCCCAACATCAAGCAGGACTTTCCTCCCAACATCAGTCCATCTTCTTGGAGGTGAATCCTAGCAGTCATGTTCCAACATCCAGTAGAAAGCCTTCACAGAAGACTGAAAGCTCTTACAGCGGCTCTTAAGGGAAATAAGAGGGATTGGATGTTCCAGAAACTGTGTCATATTTACTTTTATTTTTAACAGATCAGATCTTATTCAGATTTAAAAAATATTATTTAATTGTGATTTCCTTCCATCTCTTTTATCTCAGAGCAGCACCAGTGTTTTGAGTTTCCTCTGCTGTTCTGCAGAAGAAAGCTGAGATGATTACCTCGACGTACTGTGTACAAATATTTACTCCTAAGAATGGACATGTTTCACCCTGACCTCAGTCACACCATTTTGTTTGTTTACAGAAGAGGAAAGTATCCAGTCTTGCGCAAAGGTTTGGGCACCCAATTTTTTGTTGGTTTTCTGAATGAAGCCATAACACAACCTCTGCCAGGAACAAACTTAAGTAGGACATTTCTGTGCTCTTTTATGCATATATTTTATAATATGTTAGAGAATCTGGATTGGACTCAAAGAGGGAAGACTGTGGTTCACACAGTGCTCTTGACTTCTCCGGGTTAAAACAACTAGTTCTATGCAAAATAAGTCTTTTTATGAATTTTTAAGGTTTCTAACTTTTTCCACAAGACTGTATTAACATCACAATGCAAAACAAAATTAAATCCTCACCTGAGCCGTTATGCCTGTCAATGAGTCATTATGTAACCGGACCTCATATGTGATGCTTTCTCATCTAGGACAATCTGGAGCTTTTCATACACACTGGGGCAAAAAAGTATTTAATCAGCCAGTGATTGTGCAAGTTCTCCTACTTAGAAAGATGAGAGAGGTCTGTAATTTTCATCATAGCTACACTTTGTCTACATATGATAGACAAAATGAAAAAAAAAACATGCAGGAAAACATTGTAGGATTTTTAAATAATTTAATTGTAAATCATGGTGGAAAATAAGTATTTGGTCACCCACAAACAAGAAAGATTTCTGGCTCTTCTGTCCGCCACTCGTTACCTGTATTAATGGCACCTGTTTGACCTCGTTATCTGTATAAAAGACACCTGTCCACAGCCTCAAACAGTCAGACTCCAAACTCAACCATGGCCAAGACCAAAGAGCTGTGGAAGGACACCAGGAAGAAAATTGTAGACCTGCAGCAGGCTGGGAAGAGTGAATCTACAATAGGCAAGCAGGTTGGTGTGAATAAATCAACTGTGGGAGCAACTGTAAGAAAATGGAAGACATACAAGGCCGTTGATAATCTCCCTCAATCTGGGGGGCCCACGCAAGATCTCATCTCGTGGGGTCAAAATGATTATGAGAACGGTGAGCAATAATCCCAGAGAACTACACGGGGGGACCTGATGAATGACCTGCAAAAGATCTGGGACCACACTACACAACCGAGAGGGACTCAGATCCTGCACAGTGCCAGGGGCCTGACCCCCCTGCTTAAGTCAGTACATGTCCAGGTCCGTCTGAAGTTTGGCAGAGAGCATATGGATGATCCAGAAGAGGACTGGGAGAATATCATGTGGTCAGATGAAAGTTGTCGTGTTTGGAGGAAGAAGAATGCTGAGTTGCATCCCAAAAACACCATACCTACTGTGAAGCATGGGGGTGGAAACATCAAGCTTTGGGGCTGTTGTTTCTGCAGAGGGGACAGGACGACTGATCCGTTGTTTAAGGGAAGAAAGAAACGACGGGGCCATGTATCGTGAGATTTTAAGCCAAAACCTCCTTCCATCAGTGAGAGCATTGAAGATGGAACGTGGCTGGGTTCTTCCAGCATGACAATGATTCCAAACACAACCACTCGGGCAATGAAGGAGTGGCTCCGTAAAAAAAGCATTTCAAGGTCCTAGAGTGGCCTAGCCAGTCTCCAGAATTCAGCCCCATAGAAAATGTGTGGAGGGAGTTGAAAGTCCATGTTGTCCCAAAACATCACTGCTCTAGAGGAGATCTGCACAGAGGAATGGGCCAAAATACCAGCTACAGTGTGTGCCAACCTGGTGAAGACTTACAGGAAGCAGTTTGTCATTGCCAACAAAGGTTATGTTACAAAGTATTGAGTTGAACTTTTGTTATTGACCAAATACTTATTTTCCACCATGATTAACAATTAAATTCTTTAAAAATCCTACAATGTGATTTCCTGGATTTTTTTTCCTAATTTTGTCTCTCATAGTTGAAGTGTACCTATGATGAACATTACAGACCTCTCTCATCTTTCTAAGTAGGAGAACTTCCAAAATCAGTGGCTGTCTAAATACGTTTTTGCCCCAGTGTACAGAGACAGGATAGGATTGCCACAGGGTAGATCAGGAGTTTCCATGATAATATAGATCAGCAGGGTCTGAATAAGCATGAATGAGGAGCTTCTGGTTATGTGTAGGTTTTTCCAAATTCTACCTCGCCAGAGTTACACAGAGATGCAGGTTGCCCCGTTACCCAACTCTGTAAAGATTAACACCTGGCTTGCAGGAGATTAAGAAGAGGAAATTGTACATGAATGTATTCCAGTGACACTTTGGATCTTACTGACTCTTTATTGTTAAAATCATTTAAGAACCATCCAACATCACCCTCGTTACACAGAAGCTTTGCAGCATATTTTATTAATTACTATTCACTCATTAACCCACTGCTGGAGGCTGCTTAACCTTAGCGTGTACAGTACTAGCGTGAGTCGTTTTTTTTCCATTTGCATTTCCCATACAGTCCCAACTTTTTCTGATTTAGGGTTGTACTAAATACTCGCAAAAGGGCTGATAGAGACTACCCTCTAGTGGATGAACAATGAACTGCTATTGACCTGCGCAGACACTTCAGTATTAAATCAGATGAAATCATTTTATCGTCGACTCGATTTTTCACTTGATTTTTTATTTTTTGTTTCTAAAATCCTGATAGTCCAGTTCAGTCAAAGAAGAAGCTTAATTCACCCAGGCCCACAATAATCACAGACGTGTGTGTGTGTGTGTGTGTGTGTGTGTGTGTGTGTGTGTGTGTGTGTGTGTGTGTGTGTGTGAGACGTCTTCACACTGCTACAGTCTGGCCTGAACAGAAGCATTATAGAGATGTTGCCGTAGAAACGCCAGGATTTTGTCCCAGGAGTCCTCCTGGGCATCTGCGTGCGGTTTGGCCTGTCCACCCCAGAGCATCATGACTGTAATCACACACACACACACAAACACAGTACCAGTGTCAAATTCCATTATTTACAAATAACATTTAGAGAAACATTGGCACAAATGTTAATGCTGTCGTCTCACAGTTCCAGAGACCTGGGTTCGAGTCCCAGCCCAGTCATTACATAAGCCCCGCCCCCTTAGACCTCAACTGCTTGAATTGTGATGATCCAACATTACATGCATGTGAGTGGTAAAACTGTGAACCCCAAGGATTAGCAGTCAATCGGGATAGAACCTTATCCTCTCTGTGAAGCATGGTAGTGGTAGTATCATAGTTTTTTTCCTGTTTTGCTGCATCTGATCCGGGATGGCTTACCATCACTGATGGAACGATTAATTCTGAATTATAGCAGCAAATCCTAAGGGAAAATATCAGGACCTGAGAAGGTGGGTCATGCAGCAAGACACCGCCCCTAAACACTCAAGTTGTTCTACCAAAGAATGGTTAAAGAAGAATACAGTTCTTGTTTTGGATTGGCTAGTCAAAGTCCTGACCAATGGAAATGTTGTGGAAGAACCTGAAGTGAGCAGCTAATGTGAGGAAACCCACCAAGTCAAGTCAAGACAAGTCAGATTTATTTATATAGCGCTTTTTACAATGGAGCATTGTCTCAAAGCAACTTTACAAGTTTAGATTATCTCCTAATAACTACGTCCAATCCCAAATTGAGCAAGCCTAGGGCGACAGTGGCAAGGAAAAACTCCCTAGTTCTAGGAAGAAACCTTGGGAGGACCAAGACTCAAAAAGGGGACCCAACCTCCTTGGGCGGCGTAGATGATAAATCTAAGAGCGAACTAAAGTCATGGAGTCAAAGTTCGAATAGAATGTGAAGTTATGCACATCGACATTAAGTGGGCCGGGGTTATGATGATAAATCTAAGAGCGAAAACTAAAGTCATGGAGTCATGGTCGAATAAAATGTGAATTATGCACAGTGGAGCTCCATCAAGATGAACATCATGTGTGGGGCTGGAAACTGCCGGAACAACAGCTCGGAGAGAAAACAGAAAATGTAATTAGTTATTGATTAAGAGCACAGTGTTTATTAACATTCACTGATGCCATGTCAATCACTGATTGGCAAGTGTAGCATAAGGACCCCGGCAGCAGCATTAGCTATAGCAGCATAGCTAGAAAGCTAGAAAGAGGAGAACTGGTAGGAAACAAGCCAAGAAGGATCACATGAGACATTGGCAACCCCACGGGAGGCAGAAGACAGCAACCCAATGTCTCTGATCACCATAAGACTCTTTGACTATGAACCCCCAGCTCTGCCCTTATTCTAAGGCAAGGATGCATGAGTCAAGATCACGAGGACCGAAGCCCAGTTCAGCCAGACCACCCACCCGACACTCCCGGCTAGCGGACAAGGCAGGCATGCCAGACATGACCCTAGACTCCGGCCCCAGTGACCCAAGCCATGCATCCTGGTCTAAATCTAGTCATAAGCCTTTGTAAATAAGTATGTCTTTAGCCTAGACTTAAAGCTTTGCAGAGTGTCTGAATCTCGAACGAAAGTGGGAAGTTTATTCCATAGTTAGGGGGCCATGTATGAGAGAGCTTTTCCTCCGGCTGTGACTTTTTTAATTCTAGGAACTAAAAGAAGCCCTGCACCCTGCGAACGAAGTAGACGAGTTGGATTGTAAGACTCTCAGCGTTCACTCAGATAATGTGGGGCCAGGCCATGTAGAGCTTTATAAGTTATAAGAAGTATTTTGTAATCAATGCGGAATTTGACTGGTAACCAGTGCAGTGATGATAGAACAGGAGTGATATGATCAACTTTTCTAGTTCGAGTTAGCACTTGGGCAGCTGCATTCTGAACTAACTGAAGTTTATTTATAGATTTACTACAGCATCCAGTAAGTAAGGCGTTACAGTAATCTAACCTTGAGGTTATAAACGCATGAACAAGTTTCTCTGCATCATTAAAAGACAGGATATTTCTAAGTTTAGCGATATTACGTAATTGAAAGAAAGCAATTCGAGTGATGCTGCTAATGTGCGCATCAAAGGTCTAGAGACCTGCGCACCAACATCCCAGAGCTGAAGCTGTTCTGTATGGAGGAATGGGCTAAAATTCCTCCTAACAGTTACAGAAACGTTTCCTTACAGTTATTACAGTGTGTAGGTGTGTACATACCTTTGTTTATGCCATTGACCATGAAGTTGCTGGCTCGGTGGTGTGGAGTGTATGGTGGCTCGATCAGGTGACCTGCACCGTGGTAAATGAGGAGCTGCAGTAGGTGTCGATTCCCTGCTTTTTCCATGATCTGCTCGATCTGAGGTGAAGGAACAGTACAGTGAAAGCTTAATTAATAAACAATGCTCATAGTTACTTTACAGCCTCAGTCCATTTTTACAGGGGCTGCTCTAAGGAACCACCATATAAAAGATGCTGGGGCTACAAAACATTAGACAATAATATGTAATACTAATATGTACTTATATTTAAAGGCAATTGTTTCAGGTTCATCTACCATAGAGTTGACTTTGTAGGTCCACAGCTAAATTGAAGAGCTTAATAAGGGTAATTATACCACAGTTAGTCCTGACCCAGCAATCTGATTGGCTGAGAGAGCAGTGTTATAATCATACAAGTAAAAGACTGCCGAAATGAATCATAATGAGTTTACAAAATGATTTGTTTGGATTTATATTTGTTAGATGAAGCTATTCATGGTCAGCCTGGTTCTTCTAATGAGCCGAGATTCATCACCTTATATAACCAGGATTTGGATTTAAGATGGAAAGGCCAAGAAACAATAATAAAATCCATCCTCAAGTGCTAAACAGTGAGCTTGAACCATCAACCTACTGGTCCTGAGTTGCAGAGGGTTAAAAACCCAATCTGACGGAAACACTTATCTACCAAGTCTGATAAAAGAACCTAATTACCTCTGCTTCTTGGTGGCCCCGTGTTGGTCTCAAAGCATGGTATACCTAATTAACTGGGGGCCCTACATGCACCTTGTGATTGGTGTGATTGGTTTGTGTGACCTTACATCCTTTGATGACTCTAGGGAGGCCCAATTCTGATCATCATCACTCACGATCACAAGCAGCGGGCACCTGATCTTTCCAACCTGTTTGTTCCACCCAAAAAAAAACAACAACAAATCATCATGAGCTCTACAAGAAGAAGGTAACGTGTCTGCCTCACCAGAGACGTGCAGCTAGAACCGGCATGTCTAACTGTGAGGACTACATTCCCCAGAATGCACTTGCTGCTGATCTGTGTGAATGAATGCCGGCTGTACTAGAGGCTATTTAAGCACTGATGTGTGTTCTCTGAAGCACAGACTGTAACGATAACTGTTTGTTTTCATGTTTGTTATGACAAAGATTGAAAGAAACAAAGTAAAGTCTGACAGAGAAAACAGATGGACAGAGATCGGATAAGATCTGATAAGAGAGTATATAATAATCCTAGATATAAACCAGTTCCATTCTGATAGTTGGAACATAGTGAGCCTAAGCTCCAGCCCATGAGTCTCCAACACCTGATCTTGCCTGTGTCCCAATTCTGGGGCTGCATCCTTCATAGGGTACACTTTTGTAGACCATATAGACCGCATTCTTTGAAGGATGCAGCCCCAGAATTGAGACACACCTCTCATTTACTTTTATTTTAGTGTCCAGTGTTATGGCTCACCACTTCTTAGCGAGATCTTCATTGTTTTACACTTTATACCAGACATCCTGCTTTTAAAATAGCACAGTATTTCCACAAAAAGGAGGACTGCATCACTGAGACAGCCTGAACATGACCTCCGCCTAGGGGTAGAGCAGCAAACTAACCGACCGCACTGCTGCACCACTTGAAATTCCACTAACATTTCTCATTTTGCTCTTATTTAAATCATTTTTAATAAATTGCACACGTAAGTTCACATCGTTGAAAGCTTGTTAAGGCCTTTTCACAATGAGTATGATTTTTTTTTTTTTAAACGAAAAAAAAAAAACCAGATAAAATTTTTAACGTAGTGGGACCTTCACATCAAGTGCATTACATTTCCTGTCTAAACTCTTTGAAAACTCCCTGTCTGCTTTGTCTTTCTTTTATTTCTCTTCTCTTAATGTGTTGGAGATTTCGCCATGCCTTTTTCACATAGTCATCTTAAAAACACAAAGACACGAGCAAAGATTAGTGCAGGAAGCTCAAGTTTGTGTTTTTTTGTGATTGGTCAGCCTGATTTTAATGCAGAAGTTATAACAGGCTTCGACTAAACATTTTACGCAGCGTCACAGACAGTCAGTTTCGGACTTGGTGTGGAGGGCGGCGTTAATATACGTGTGTTCTTTTTCAAAACTTGATGTGCGGTTTCTTTTTGTCTGTGAACATCTGATTGAGAGTCTGATGCTCTGGGTAATGTTCCTGTGGCCTGTGGCAATCATGTAGATATTACTATGGGACGTACCACCTACCTAAATATTGTTGCTGTCCAAGTGCACTCCTACATGGTAATGCTATTCTGTGTTAAGGTCTTAATTCCCCAGATCGCAATACAATTGAGGATCTCTGGACAAAGCGTCATGTGCTGGACAAAGTCTGACTCAATGGGTCGGAGCCTTGGTGGGACAATGGGGATCCTCACAATGTTAGGGAGGGGGTTTTAACATCAAGACTGATCAGTGTGTGTGTGCCTGTGTGTATAGTCTATATACATGTACACACAGTAGGGCAACAAAGTATTTAGTCAGCCACTGACTGTGTAAGTTCTCCTACTCAGAAATATGAGAGAGGTCTGTAATTTTCATCATAGGTACACTTCAACTATGAGAGACAAAATGAGGGAAGAAAATCCAGGAAATCACATTGCAGGATTTTTAAAGAATTTAATTGTGAATCATGGTGGAAAATAAGTATTTGGTCACCCACAAACAAGCAAGATTTCTGGCTCTTCACAGACCTGTAACTTCTTCTTTAAGAAGCTATTCTGTCCTCCACTCATTACCTGTACTTACTTACTCTTTGAGTTATGTAACTTGCTACTGAGGCGTCAATTTCCTTCAGGATTATGTATGCATGTATCCATCCATCCATCCATCAATTGCTAAATTAATTGCTAAATAATTTGCTAAATAATTTTTATAATTTAGCAATTATAAAAAAATGGAAGACCGCAGTTATTGCTGCACAGGGGGGGTCACACCAGATACTGAAGGCAAAGTTTCACATACTTTTGCCACTCACAAATATGTAATATTGGATCATTTTCCTCACTAAAAAAATGACGAAGTATAATATTTTGTCTCATTTGTTTAACTTGGTTCTGTTTATCTACTTTTAGGACTTTTAGAAAATTTGATGATGTTTTAGGTCATATTTATGCAGAAATATAGAAAATTTTAAAGGGTTCACAAACTTTCAAGCACCACCATACCTACTGTGAAGCATTGGGGTGGAAACTTCATGCTTTGGGGCTGTTGTTCTGCAGAGGGGACAGGACGACTGATCCGTGTTAAGGGAAGAATGAACGGGGCCATGTATCGTAAGATTTTAAGACAAAACCTTCTTCCATCAGTGAGAGCATTGAAGATGGAACGTGGCTGGGTCTTCCAGCATGACAATGATCCCAAACAAACTGCTCGGGCAACGAAGGAGTGGCTCCGTAAAAAGCATTTCAAGGTCCTGGAGTGGCCTAGCCAGTCTCCAGACCTCAACCCCATAGAAAATTTGTGGAGGGAGTTGTTGCTCCAAAACATCACTGCTCTAAAGGAGATCTGCATGGAGGAATGGCCCAAAATACCAGCTACAGTGTGTGTGCCAACCTGGTGAAGACTTGTAGGAAACGTTTGACCTCTGTCATTGCCAACAAAGGTTATGTTACAAAGTATTGAGTTGGACTTTTGTTATAGACCAAATACTTATCTTCCACCATAATTTACAATTAAATTCTTTAAATTTAATTATTTTTTCTAAATTAATTCTAAATTAAATTATTTTAATTTTGATTTCCTGGAATTTTTTTTTCTCATTTTGTCTCTCATAGTTGAAGTGTAGCTATGATTAAAATTACAGACCTCTCTCATCTTTCTAATAATATTTAGAGAGAGAGAGAGAGAGAGAGAGAGAGAGAGAGATAATCAGACTACTCAAACTTACATCCACTTTCAAGGTTAGATCTGTGGGGATGGGCAGGATGATGTCTCTCCAGACCACCTGATTGTCCTCCATCCGAACTTTATGAAGATTTCTATGAAAGACTCTTATTTGATGAAAGATGAAAGATTTTTATTTCAGATTTGTGATAGGTTTATATTACAGGTATGTGGCGCATCAATGATGAAAATTAACAAATAATTAAATAGTTCTTAAATAAATAAAGGTTAGCACTGTTACTGGTGACCTGGCCTGGATTGGTTTTCGCCTTGTGCCCTGTGCTGCCCATTAGCTCCTCCCTTTGACTCCAAATTAGGTTAAAAAGGTAAGGAAAGTGAGTGAGTGAGTGAGTTAGTGAGTAAGTTGACATCTTTTTGAGCTTTCTGGCTTCAAAGTTCAATATGGTTTGTTTTGTGCACAAAACTTGAGGCAACGAATGACACGTTTTTGCTTTTACCGACCGTCTGACTAACGTCTGTTCACGTTACTCACCGAGGTCTTTACAATTATAATTAAAACATAATAGGAAGTAAAAGTCTGTATTTTAACTCAGCCAATAAACCCTGCAGACTAAATACCAAATACTTTTTTGCCCCACTGTATGTATGTATGTATGTCTGCCAGTGTGTAACTAACTCGGTTGATGTGTTTAGAGACTTTTTGTGCAAGTTCCTCGTGTTTGTATGGATGACTTTCCTCTACTTATTTGTACCAAGCTATAAATGGTGTTTAAGTGTATGTACCTGTCCTATTGTAAGTAGTACTGCTTTGGTACCTGTATATTCTCTCTAATTTATAACTATATAAACTGGGTCACATTCACTCGTTGAGTCTCTGGTTCATCTGGCTGACCTTCCGTGTTGTTCCTGATACCGTCTACCGATGCATTTTTGGCAGCAAAAACAAAAGTATCAGGTCGGTTCAATTGCTCGTCATGCACATGTATCATTTATACACAGTTTTCTTGTGAAAATACCCTTTATATTTACATAACATTACCATAAAAAGCCTATGTGACTATGTGTACAGTAGTGTGTGTTTGTGTTTACCTCTCAAACTCCTGAAAGACTTCAGAAACGCTGTCACTGATGGGAACGGCATGACTACCACTAATGCAAACACAACAACGCGGCTGCAAAACAACAATCAAGCACATCTCACCGTTACACACCAAAGGCCTTTTCACACAGAGGACAAGAAAAGAAAAGTTTAGCCTGCTATCAAAATTAGATTTAAAAAGGCTGGGACTGCCACTTCTCGATTCTTTTATTTTTGTTGAGGTTTTACCAATAGCCCTTTGCCTTCTGGGTGGAGATGTAGTGAACTTTTAGTTGTTAATATTTGCTTGTGTGAAAAAAAATAAAATAACATAAACTGAGATATTCGGCCATCAAATGCAACACACTGAATAGTTTTTAATTTTATGCTACTTCATAATGCGTTCCATATGGGTCCTAGACCCCCTCAATCAAAACTTAGCCCTCCTATTCAAAAGTTTCTAGTGGTGTCTGTCACGCCCCCTTCCAGCGCCGCTCCCGATTCACGCAACCTGCCTCGCTCTTCCTCACCCGCCTACTGATCACCTGCACCTGTTCCACATTCCTTACCTACCCCCCATACCCGATATAAACACCACTCAATCACTAACACTCCGCTACACAACAAGGTATCTACCTCGTCACATAGCTCCCCTGTCAAACCTGCTAATAAAAGCCTACTATCGTACTCCACTGCCTGCGTCTGTCTCCTACCTCCAGTCGGCGTTACAGTTTGTGTAGCCTGAAACATGGAGACAGCAGTTAGTGGTGCTGACCCTACCTTGACCACAGCGGAGCAGCTCGCCGAACTCCGCTCTCAGCTCCAGGAAGTGGCTCAAGCGGTTTCCCTGTTGGCGGACAACCGATCGCTCAACGCGCTGGTTCCCTCTGTTAGCGAGCTCACTCAACGTGTGTCACAGCTAACGCTGCCCGCCGCCGCCAAAGTGCCTTCGGCCTCAGTTCCGCTTCTTCCCAGCCCACCACGAGTGCCGCACGGCGTTTACAGAATCGCCCTACCGGGGACATATGACGGCGATCCGAAACGCTGTGAGGGCTTCCTTCTCCAGTGCGATCTGTACTTCGCTCACTCACCGCCGGAATCCGACGCAGCCCGCATCGCCTTGGTAGTCTCCCTCCTCTCCGGTTGAGCCTTGGATTGGGCCTCCGCCATCTGGACCCAACAAGGTGAGGAGGCCCGCGATTACGGGCGCTTTCTGACTGCTTTCCGTGCTGTGTTCCAGCATCCTTGCGAGGGAAGGTCCACTGGAGACGTCTTGCTCACTCTACGCCAGGGTCGTCGCTCTGCCGCCGACTACGCTCTTCGCTTCCGCACCCTGGCGGCTCAAAGTGGATGGAACACTCCTGCTCTGCTCTCCGCTTTCCATCAAGGCCTGCGTCCCGATCTCAGGAGAGAACTGGCCGGGCGTGACCTCAACCTGTCTCTGGAGGAGCTCATCACCCTCACCATCCGCCTGGACCAGTTCCTCGTTCCTCGGTCTGCCTCCACTACTCGTCCCGCTCCTCGGGCCTCCTCTTCTGACTCCCGTGATCCCTCACCTCCAGCGGAACCTATGGAGCTTGCTCGCATGCACCTGTCCTCCGAGGAATGCCGTCGCCATTTCGAGCAGGGCCTCTGCTGTTACTGCGGCTCGGATCGCCATCTCCGTCCCGCCTGTGACCTCGCTCTGCCTGCTGGACCAAACCACACGCGTGCCAGGGATCCGGCACGCACACCCCGGGTGAGTCGACTCCCTCTTGACTCCTCATTCACTCTGCCGGTCCTCTTGCGGCTAGCTCACACTGACGTCTCTCTCGTAGCGCTGATCGACTCCGGCGCCCAGGAGAATTTCATCTCCGACCACCTTGTCACCAAATGGAAGATCCCCTGCTCTACACTCCCGGCCGGACCACGGTCGTCCGCTTGGACCAGGACTGCTCACTCGCATTACAGCTCCTCTCTGCCTGCTTACCGGCGCCATCCACCAGAAGTCTATCTCTCTGCTTCCAGTGAGCTCTCTCACCTACCCCGTCATCCTGGGTCTTCCCTGGCTTCGCCGCCACGATCCTCTCATCTCATGGTCTACCCGCTAGCTCATTCGCTGGTCACCGTGGTGCCAAGACCATTGCCTGCTTCGTCCCCCTCTTCAGGTCAACTCTCTCCCACTCTCGGAACCTGCATCTCTTTCGGACAACGTGCCCGACAACTACAAGGATCTGGCCTCGCCTCCTCCTCTTCCTCTGCATCGCTCCTACGACTGTGCTATCGACCTTATTCCGGGCGCACCGCTACCCAAGTCTCGTCTGTATCCTCTCTCGGCAGCCGAAGAACAATCCATGTCGGAATATATCACTGAGTACCTTGAACTCGGCTTCATCCGTCCGTCCACCTCCCCCGTCTCGGCGGGGTTCTTCTTCGTGCCCAAGTGGGAGCCCAAGTTAGGGCCTGCATAGACTACCGAGAACTCAACCAAATCACCCGCAGGTACACCAAATTGGACCTTAGGAACGCATACAACCTGGTCCGTATCAGAGAGGGCAACGAGTGGAAGACCGCCTTCAGCACCAGCACTGGCCACTATGAGTACCTGTTGATGCCCTTCGGCCTGGCAAATGCGCTGTCGTTCTTCCAGGCATTCATCAACGACGTGCTCCGGGACATGTTGGGCCGCTTCGTCATTGTCTACCTAGACGACATCCTGGTTTACTCATCAGATTTTGCCACTCACGTCTCCCACGTCCGCCAGGTACTCGAGAGGCTCCAGCTCCACCATCTCCGTGTGAAGGCGGAAAAATGTGAGTTCCACTCCCTGTCTGTGCGTTATCTGGGCTATGTGATCTCCCCGTTCGGGGTCGCTATGGACAACTCCAAGCTCTCCGCCGTCCTCTCCTGGCCCACATCAGCCTCCATCAAGCAGCTACAGCGTTTCCTGGGTTTCGCGAACTTCTATCGCCGCTTCATCAGGAACTTCAGCCACACAGTGTTGCCCCTCACCGCGCTTCTGCAGGGCAAACCCCGCTCTCTCCGTTGGTCTCAGGAATCCGAGCAGGCCTTCTGCGCGCTCAAAGCCGCCTTCACCCGCGCTCCCGTCCTGGGACATCCCGACCCGGAACGCCCCTTTGTCTTGGAGGTCGACGCTTCGTCCGTGGGGGTAGGTGCCGTCCTCTCTCAGCGTCTCGGAGATCCGCCCAAGTTGCGTCCGGTCGCCTTCTTTTTGCATAAACTCACCCCGGCCGAGCGCAACTACGACGTGGGGGACCGCGAACTGCTGGCCATCAAGCTGGCCCTGGAGGAATGGAGGCACAGGCTCGAGGGCTCCAAACACCCCTTCACCATTCTCACCGATCACAAAAACCTGGAATACCTCCGTTCAGCCAAGCACCTCAACGCTCGTCAGGCTCGTTGGTCTCTCTTCTTTTCCCGCTTCTCGTTCCCTACCGCCCTGGGACAAAGAATGCCAAGGCTGACGCTCTGTCCCGCAGCCTCAACCTCGGGCCGGCTGCCCCGGAGACACCCACGCCCATCCTCCCAGCCTCTTGCACCATCGACGCCATCACCTGGGACTTCGAGCGCGAGCTGGACGACAGGCTTTCCCAAACGCGGATTCCGCCCAAATGCCCGCCGAACAAGAAGTTCGTACCCCCCGATCTCCATGACCACCTCCTCGCCTGGGCTCACCTCTCTCTGTGTTCTGGCCATCCCGGGGAGACCCGCACCAATCAGCTCCTGTCGGCGCGTTACTGGTGGGAGAATATGCGCAGGGACGTGCACCGCTTTGTGCCATCCTGCAGCGTGTGTGCACAGGCCAAGACTCCTCGCACTCTCCCCTCGGGCCTGCTTCATCCTTTGCCCGTGCCGCAACGACCCTGGTCACACATAGCGCTCGAATTTGTCACAGATCTACCTCCCTCCCACGGGTTCACTGCCATTCTCTCCGTGGTCGACCGCTTCTCCCGCGCCGTGCGCTTCATCCCTCTGCCAAAGATTCCCTCCGCACTTCAGACAGCGGAACTGCTGTTCGAGCACGTCTTCCACAGCTTCGGCATCCCGGAGGACGTCCTTTCAGACCGCGGACCTCAGTTCTCCTCAGCGGTGTGGCGCGCTTTCGTGGCCAAGTTGGGCGCCTCCGTCAGACTTTCCTCAGGTTACCATCCTCAAACCAACGGCCAATGTAAGCGAGTCAACCAGGAACTAAAGAAATTCCTCCGTTGCTACTGCCTACACAACAAGGTATCTACCTCGTCACATAGCTCCCCTGTCAAATCTGCTAATAAAAGCCTACTATCGTACTCCACTGCCTGCATCTGTCTCCTACCTCCAGTCGGCGTTACAGTGTCCCTGTTCTCTCCTCATTTTTATATTTAGTTTCTGGTTATTTAAACTATTAGTATAGATGTATTAATTAGATAAACTTGCTTTAATTCTTACATAAACAATGGGACAAAAAAGTATTTAGTCAGCCACTGATTGTGCAAGTTCTCCTACTTAGAAAGATGAGAGAGGTCTGTAATTTTCATCATAGCTACACTTCAACTATGAGATACAAAATGAGAAAAAAAAATCCAGGATATCACATTGTAGGATTTTTAAAAGAATTAATTGTGAATCATGGTGGAAAATAAGTATTTGGTCACCCGCAAACAAGCAAGATTTCTGGCTCTCACAGACCTGTAACTTCTTCTTTAAGAAGCTCTTCTGTTCTCCACTGGTTACCTGTATTAATGGCACCTGTTTGACCTCGTTATCTGTATAAAAGACACCTGTCCACAGCCTCAAGCAGTCAGACTCCAAACTCAACCATGGCCAAGACCAAAGAGCTGTCGAAGGACACCAGGAAGAAAATTGTAGACCTGCACCAGGCTGGGAAGGGTGAATCTACAATAGGCAAGCAGGCTGGTGTCAATAAATCAACTGTGGGAGCCAAGGACAGATTAAGAATATTTGGGCCCCTGGGAAAAGAGTTACCCAGGCTCCCCCACCCCGCGTGCCCCCTCCAAAAACATAAATAAATTAATACATTTAACAACCTGTCAATAACTAACCCTAACACAAGAATCTATTTTATATAAGTTTCTTTCTACTCTTCTTTCTTGTAAAGTCATCCACTAATTCATCAAAATCAAGCTGTCTGACCAAATCTGATTCGATGTCCAGAAGTGACAGTGAGCTCAGGTGGTTTTGGCACATCCTAATCCTGAGTTCATTCTTAATACGAGCCAGTTTGGAGAATGAACGCTCCCCTTCACAATTTGTGATAGGCACAGTAAATAAAAAGTATAAGTGCTATGTAGACATTTGGAAAGGTTGACTGTAAATTTATCATGGTTTTGAGCATTTTACTAGGACATTTTTCATTTTCTGTTATGAATGAGTTGTATTGTATCAATTCATCTTCATCTTCATGTTCAGATCTGAAGGATATGCTGCAGCGAGTGAGTTAGTCTTTAAAGTGAGCTCAGTGTTGGACATATTGTCAGGCATGAAAAGAACAGCAAATAGCAATTTGTAGGTCCCTAGAAAGTCAAGGAGCCATGGTAAACGACTTCTATGGAAGTCAAGGGCCCCACAGCAGGGGCACTCATGATCAAGGGTCCACTAATGGTATGCCCTGCTCTTCTCTAGGTCCCCCTGGTAGGGGCTCTCATAACCAGGGCCCTCTAAAACCATGTCCCCCTCTTTCCTATCCAGAAGTCGAAGTCAGAGCAGTGCCACAACACCTCATCCATTTTCATAAGTCGCCCAAAAGCATGGCTATGGCCCAAAAGCATGGCTATGGCCCAAAAGCATGGCTAGGGCCCCCAAAAGCATGGCTAGGGGCCCCAAAAGCATGGCTATGGCCCAAAAGCATGGCTATGGCCCAAAAGCATGGCTAGGGCCCCCAAAAGCATGGCTAGGGGCCCCAAAAGCATGGCCTTTTGAAGGAGTGCCTCCGTAAAAAGCATTTCAAGGTCCTGGAGTGGCCTAGCCAGTCTCCAGACCTCAACCCCATAGAAAATGTGTGGAGGGAGTGAAAGTGTGGAGATGTGTGAAAGTCCATGTTGCCCCAAAACATCACTGCTCTAGAGGAGATCTGCATGGAAATACCAGTGTGTGCAAACCTAGTGAAGACTTACAGGAAGCGTTTGACCTCTGTCATTGCCAACAAAGGTTATGTTACAAGGTATTGATTTGAACTTCTGTTATTGACCAAATACTTATTTTCCACCATAATTTACAATTACCTTCTTTAAAAATCCTACAGTGTGATTTCCTAGATATTTTTTTCCTCATTTTGTATCTCATCGTTGAAGTGTAGCTATGATGAAAATTACAGACTTCTCTCATCTTTCTAAGTAGGAGAACTTGCACAATCAGTGGCTGACTAAATATGTTTTTTGCCCCACTGTAACATCTAAGCTGCCCAAGGAGGTATTTTTTCTCCCTTTTTGAGTCTTGGTCCTCTGAAGGATTGTTCCTTATAATGTTTAGGGAATTTTTCCTTGCCACTGTTGCCCTAGGCTTAATCAATTTGGGACTGCCCCATGATATTAGAAGGTCATCTAAAATTGTAACGCTGCTTTGAAACAATGGGGAACGGTGTAAGAAGCAGAGTGAATCGATCTTAAATAGGTAAAAAAGTTGATATTTAATAAATCGATCAATGGAAAATATATGGGAGTTGTTTATTTAGTC
>JAJAGP010002972.1:0-89933 GCA_025084515.1 Ancistrus triradiatus
TTTTTTGGTTTTTATTTATTTATTTATTTATTTATTGGTTCACCATTTCCATCTAGAGCTAACTGCGATTGGGTCCTAAACCTTTTTTTTTTTCCTTTCACGGTTCGCCAGTTTTTACATAGGTGAATCGTAACAAGAACTTTTAAAGTTCAAGGCCAAAGTAGTAAAGTATTAAAATTATATATATAATTTTTTTTTTTCATTATATTTTAATACCAAATCTATGTATTTTGTAATAAACTATCTAAGTAAGTAAGCATAACATGAATTTATAACCTGGGCACATAAAGGTTTGTCTACCTGAAGAATCACCCATACCTTTATATGCTTTCTGGTACATATTTGTGCATTAGACCTCAGTAAGTTATGTTTATTAAGCTGTGAAACACAGTTACAGTTAGTAGTCAATGCATTAATTGCAATATTTATATTTATATAACATGCTTATGTATTTACATCACTATGCTTTTTTTAAGTATAATTTGTTACCCTGGTTACAGATGGTGGTGCTGTTTATTGGTTTGAATTGTTTATTACTTTATTGAATGAACCCCCAACTCTGACCAACCTCCAGTATTGATCCCTTCCAAATATTGTGTATTTCCCCTCTCGGCCATTCCCTCTGAGGAAATTCAAAACACATACTCTCCCAAATTAGAAAACATTCAAACTTCTGAAAACAATATTTAAATATCTCTAACAATTATGTAATTCTGGGTGTACAAAACAGCAAGGAACACACAACTCATTTTCATGTTGTGAGTTTTCTTTTGTCTTTTTTATTATGCACTTATTCAGCAAATTGATTAACTAAACCTCTAATGAACTTGAACATCACACTAGCAGTTTCTGTCCCTATTCTCCGTATTGTTTTTTAACCTTTTTATTTTTTTAATTACAGAAAAAATACACAAATACAAGACACTATGCAAAAAACAATATATAAATATGCCAAAAAAACAAAAAATACAACAAAGCCAGTAGATTTATAATATAGGATAATCACTCAATGCAGATTTTTCAATCAGCATATAAACAACAGCAAAAAAAAGAAACATGAACCCTCCCCAAAAATGTCATTTTATTAAAAAAACAAAACAATAATGTTTTCAAACAGGTAATGACCTGCATAATTTCTTGTTCATAGAGGGGCTCAAATAATTTACTGTCTGCAAATATATTTCCAGGTATAAGTTTATAAAAGAAATGTAAGCTTTAATATATGTCATCTCCAACTTGGCTTGCTACTCTGCATGGAGATGCTCTTTTCGGTCAAAGAAAGGAGTAAAAATGTATAGCTTCTCCACTGACACACACACAGGAAAGAAATTGTTGGCTGTAGTAAGTAGGTCTAATGCACATATTCATTTTAATTCCGATATGGTAATAATATTCACTCTGATTCTTTAAATATTTTATGTTTTAAAAGTGCATCACAAACGTTCTAGTATGCTGCAACTCTGTGGCCCTGCTATAGCATTTGCTGCTGCGTGCAAGCCGTGTGACAGGTCATATGATGCAACACCTGCCAAACTTGGAGAAGCTCTTAAATAGCCGGGATGGCAGGTGTTGCGTGTTGTGTTTGCGTAGCTTACGGACACGCATGTGAGATTGCGGTGGCTGTCAGAGATCCTACGATGGAAAATGGGCCGATGCTGTCCCCCAGCATCGACTAGAAGGTAGGACCTCTAACAGTACCCCCCCAAGGTGTGGCGTCCCGACGCTCCTAAGCTTATCTGCTCGAGTGCAGAGATTACAAGCATGGCGAGCCCAGGTATGGGGCTAGGCGGCGCCAAATGCTCAAGCACGTAGCTTAACTGCTCTGGTGTGGAGCTTACGGGTGCGGCGAGCTCTTGTATGGGGCTATGTGATGCTAAATGCTCAATTATAGAGCTTAATTGCTCAGATTCGGAGCTTGGCGGCGCCAACTGCCCAAGTACGGGGCTAATGGGCATGGTGAGCTCGGGAACAAAGCTTACAAGCATGGCAAGCTCTGATACAGGCCTACAGGGGATTGAGTGCTCCAAAATGACACTCTCTGGGACCTCCCACTCCGGCACGGGGATTCACTCAACGGGGTTGTACATATCAAGCGGCTCCTCTAGCTGGGCCCGTGGAAAAATTTTATTTCACCAAGTGGGTAACAGGTGAACTGAGGCGACGGTCTTTCCTGTTGGGATGGTTGGGTCGAACGGGGGGGATCGAGCGCTGGTCCCTCTAACACTTTCATGTAAGACAGAGCAGTGTGTCATTATTTATGAGGTGAATCTATCATCAATATGATAAATCTGAATTATTTTGTAGTTTATGCAAATACAAAAATTACTGTAATGATCTGAATTCGCACACATTATTTCTGTACAAAACAAAATTACTAATGGAAAACAATGAATAATTAAAACTTACATTCTTATTTTTTTCAGTCTGAATTTTTTGTTCAGAAACAGTTATACAATAACAATAGTTATCCTCTTCTCTGGCTTAAAAAAGGACACAATTAGTACTGGTAAACAAATGTTTTAAAACTTCAAATTCTTCAGTTTCAGACAACAACAATGACAATAAAAATTATGATAATAATCAATTTATTTAAAGTTGTTTATTTATATATTGCCTTTCTCATACCTAAGGTTGCTTTACACACACACACACAGAGAGAGAGAGAGAGAGAGAGAGAGAGAGAGAGAGAGAGGTAAACTGATTTTTATTGCAAGTAATCTAGCAACAGAGTTTTACAGATACTGAAGTGAGTGGATGGTTTATTAGGAACTCAAATAAGAAGGTAGTTATAGTAGTCTAAACATGATGATACAAGAATAAGTTCTTGTGCAGTTTTGTTCAGAAACAATAATATAATAACACAACCTTGCTCTCTTTCAACAGTAGTGAACAGCCTTCATACTGAAGTATTTTTTAATAATAAATAATAAGGCTCGAGGATAGTTATAACGTAACTTTACTTCCACTCCTTAATACACACATCACACTCATATCAATACGCTCCTGATACAGTACGTATCATACCATATAGGGTGGTTATCTAGTTCCAAGTAACATATCACAGCATCCCCCCTGTTTAGCTTGAACCATCCATAATCAAACAACTTTTTTTCCTTATATCTATCAGAACAACCTTATTCAGTTCATTGTTCAAGCATTAGACATTCTAAACATGTAAACATTCAATTGTCCTATATGTGCTTCACTTGGCAAATAATATATTTCTTTTATATATATTAAACGTCATTCAACCTACAAAAATAACTTAGAACAATGTTTTATCCAAGTGATTACACTCAAAACTGAACATAGTCTCTGTCGTGAGCTGGTTTGACCACAGCCCTTCCACATCGTGTGCGTTCTGGCTGGGGGCTCTTAGGATCTGCTACCTTGGTCTCAGGCACACAGGGTGGTCTGTGTTGGATCATTGTGTCCTTCCTGGCCATCCAGTGGTCGTGGCTCCACAAAGCGTATTCATTTCACAGTTTGTTGCATCTGTGTGTTGTATGGTCCACGTAGGTGATTCCTGCTATGCCTAATAATATTTCCATTAGGTGTTTCAACAACGTAGCTCCGTGGCTCATCACACTTTCGTCGGACAACTGCTGGGTGCCATGTTTTTTTTTTTGTTTTTTTTTTTGTAGCAAAGCTATGTGTAGATCACTTTTTTTTCTCATTTGTTTTCTTCACAATGCCTTTGATGTGCCTTACATGTCTTTCGATAAATCCATTGCTTTTGGGGTAGTGGGGTGAACTGGTGATGTGTCTTGTTCCCCATTCTGTCATAAGTTCCTTGAAAGCTTGTCCTGTATACTGTGGTCCATTATCGGTCATAATTTTGTCCGGTCGTCCAAACAAAGACATGTATTGCTGCATCTTCTGTGCGACTGCGTTGCTGGTTACTGGAGTGGGCATTTCATCCCAAGTATATATTTTGAATATCTGTCTACAGTCAACATGTAGTGATGGTCATTGACTTCGAACAGGTCAGAGGCAATCGATTGCCATGGTTTAGATGGGATTTCATGTGGTTTGAGAGGTTCTTTTGGGTTTGCATCTTGATTCTCTGCACATACTCTACATTGCATGAACTTTTTCACTGTTGGATAGACCAAGTCGGTTTAACTGTTCATTTCCTGCAGACAGAGCTTCATATTTTCTTCCTTCCTTTAGTAAATCAGCCACAGAGTAACCTTGGGGTTTACTATACAGGTTGTTTCTCAGGGCATCATGTGGTGTGCTAGCAATAATAAGTTCTATCAGACGTTCATTTAGCTCATCCTCGGTAAATTGTCATTTCAGCGCTAAAGTTCTGGCTCTAGTTATGAAATCATCGATGCTCTCATCCTGTTTCTGTCTGTATTGCATTAGGTGTAGTCTGTGTATCCTAAAGTTCACATTAAACTTCAACTGGCCTTAAAAAAATTCCACAGAACACAGGCTTCTTTTTGTCATCATCACTGAGTCTGCTAGCATTCAGCCGTTTTAGCCCTTCATCTCCGATGTCTCGGCAGATTTTCCTAGCTTTTTTTGCTTCATCCACTATTTCCTCGTCGTCTAGATAAAGACACATCTTATGTCTAAACAGCGAAATAGCTTCACTCATATCCGTATCGGACCAGTTCATCATCGGTAACTGAGATGCCATTTTGCCTGTTTAGTATTTTTATCTTCAACTGCACACTTATCTTCCTCCCGTTGGCCGCTTAGCTTATTAAGTTCTCACTCACCACACTGGCGATAGCAATATTATCCTCGGACAATTTCGCTGGAGATTCGCGTCGGCACGGAGCATGTCAGTATCTCGGTGTTACAGGCGATCCCACCGCTGCCACCATGAAGTATTATTTGATAATAAATAATAAGGCTCGAGGATAGTTATAACGTAACTTTACTTCCACTCCTTAATACACACATCACACTCATATCAATATGCTCCTGATACAGTACGTATCATACCATATCATAGGGTGGTTATCTAGTTCCAAGTAACATATCACAACACATACAAAGATTGCAGCTTAGAAGGTTTTCATTCAGAGCCATAAAATATCTCCACTCGATTCTCCTCTTTTATCGCCTACATGCCCATGACATAATCCATTGGATCATGCATCAATGCCGTCGCCATGTTGGTCCAGGACACTTCTCATAATTCTCCATAGATTGTATTGCTAAAAACATGTCTGGTTCTAGTCTAATAAATTATAATATACTAAAACAATAATAACAATAGATTAGCAATAGTACATAGTATATGTCGTATAAATAGTAATATAATAGTTGTATAATATAGTGTTCACTATATTTATATACTCCATTATATAGTCAATAGTATTATATAGTCAAAACCTTTTTGTACACCAAGTTGATCAAAAGCCATGAATAGAAAAACGACTTATTAAAATCGGTTGAGAAATGATTAGTTTATTGAGCATTTTAACAAGAAAAAAACGCAGCTCTTCCATTCACTTCTATTTGTTTACAAGCCAGACTTGCCTGGACCAATATGGCGGACGCGTTGACGTACGAGCCGAAGCAGCCGGGTTCAGTCAGAGTGACGTGACCGGACTAGACCAAAAACACAACAGGAGGAGGGAGGAGGAGCACGGTGTTCATGCAAGATATGAAAGTAGCGGTGTTTGTACAGACGTCTATTTTTAAAAGAACCAACGCACTGAACGCAGAGGAGAGAAACAGAAACTAAAATACTGGATTGATCCACTCACTCCTATTCCACAGACTGTTTGGACTTTTATCAAGGTAAGAGCTGACGTCGTTACTATCTACATCGACCTTACTGTTACTCTAGGTGGCGCTATTCAGACTCGCGGCTGGATCAGTTTCTTTCGTGACCTAAATATTCAGTTGTTATTAACCGCGGAGCTTCATATGAATCAGGATTTTTTATCAACACCGTACTATTTCCAGGTCCCTCTGTCTTTATCACTACTTTGATGGACCTGAGCTCACATTTTATAATCAGAATTATTCATTTTAAAGAATATCTATAAGTGACTGCAAACAGGTTTTAAAACCTATTTAGCTCATTTTTGGATTCATGTTCACTTTAAACAATTTCGAGTTATTTAATCAATTATTGGTTTGCTTTGTAAGAATAAAGCTTAGCCAACTAAATTATACATTTTTGTGATTTCCCATGATATTTGAAGCCTACTAATATATTGCTTATAAAACAAGTAGTTTGATCAAGTGATGGCACTTGGGCTGTAAGGTGGGGTGGGAGTTCTAGTTTGCTGTAGTTAGTATGAATAATGATTCTCATCTTATCTCATTTCGCCCCCTCTCTCCATGCCACTGTGTTTGGAGTGAGGGGTGAAAGGAGATAAGACAGGGGAACAGGAGCAGAGAATTCCATAGACCACCCACTGGGAGCCCTACTGTACCTATTTTAAATAGTGTGTCCAAATAGAAGCCATCTTTGTGTGAAATAAGGACTTTTAACAAGACTTTTCTCTCTCCTCTGTGCTGTGCTTCACTGAAACCTGGCTCACTACAACTATACAACTGTACAACCCAGTACAACTGTGGAGTCAGTGTATTTATTATAAGATATTGAGACTGTGTGTTAGCGCGAACAAAGTGAAATTAAAAAAGCCACATAGTAAGTACAACCATGGAGTCAATGTATGTATTATAAGATATATTGGGACTGTGTGTCAGCCCGAACAAAGTGAAACTAAAAAAGACGCATAGTAAGTACAATCTTGGAATCAATGTAGTTATTATAAGATATATTGGGACTGTGTGTCAGCCCGAACAAAGTGAAACTAAAAAAGACGCATAGTAAGTAAATCCACTAAATCCATGTATTTATTATAAGATATATTGGGATGAGGGGACATTCGCGCTCCAGCATGGATTAAGACAACTGGGTTGAGGTTGGGGTGAGTACATCATCGTGAGTAAGTCTATCTCGGACAGCGCACTCCAGCTACCAGACTTACACAGTAGAGACTCTCTTCAGAGCCGTCTGTGCCACGGAACTCTCAGGGAAGAAAAAAAAGATGGAGAAACATCAAAAAACATTTGCTTTTACAACAACGAAGGCTGGTGTACAGATCTCACAGTAATAACGAAAACACGCAGTCCTAATCTGGAAACACTTTTCTCATACTGTAAACCGTCTTACTGGCCGAGGGAATTTTCCCTCATTGTACTTGAAGGAGTTTACATTTCATCTTGTGCATGAGGGCAGAACAAAACCTCAGGGAGGAACACAAACAAACAGACTTTGTTTTCATCATTTTCACTGATTTCAACAGAGCCAAACTGCAGTATTTTTAGATCACTGCTACACTGTTTGGGCGTGTATTGTTTTCTCCCCCATGCTGCACTGGGACTGACCAGACCTACTGCACTGGTACCCACAGACAGAAGTTCAAGTGTGCCAAATCTGTAGTCAGTACTAAGGACTAAGGAGGCCAAGAAAAAGCTCTAGTACTGCATGGAATTAATAGGGTGGTGTGTTTGATGCCTGGATGAATGTACAGACACTGTGACAGTACAGACACATCCGCTTCTGCAAGTACATCTGTTTTCCCACCAGGACTGGCAATAAATATTAGTTACAATATTGTACGTTATTATTATAATGGCACTGTACATTCAGGGATGGAACACCCTGAATAAGGAAATCAGAGCTGCAAAGAAGAGCTACTCAAGCAAGCTAAGCAGTATCATGTCCGCAAACGACCCATCAGTTGTCTGGACATGCCTGCAGAACATCACATACAAAAGGCCATCCCATCAGACAATGGGGCATCATTGGCTAGCTGATGATCATAACACAGTCTACTGCAGGTTTGAAAAGCCCAGCATTACACACCTACACAGCACCCCTTCACACTCTTCTGACACTCCACCAACCATTCAAGTGTCCTGAAGATCTGTGAAGACAAACACAACAAGAAAACAAAAAGTGAGAAAGGCACCAGGCACAGATAGAGCCTCTTCCTCCTATCTGAGGATCTGCACAGAGCATCTTCACTAAGATCTGGAGCTATGCATTGCACTTTCCTGTTTTAGACGCTCCACTATAATACCATCCCAAAAACAGCAACCATCACAGGACTGAATGACTACACACCCGTTTCACTGACCTCTGTAGTCATGAAATCCTTTGATAGACTGGTTCTTACTCATCTGAAGGAGATCACTGATCCCCTGCAGCTTGCTTATTGTGCCCACAGGTCGGTGGACGATGCAGTGAACATGGGACTCCACCTTATCATTGAACACCTCGATCATCCAAGAACCAGACTCAGAATTAGGCTTTAATGGCCAAGTATGCTGGCACGTACAATGAATTTCTTTTGGTTACAGTTGTAGCTTATAATACACACAGTCACACACACAATCATTTCCTCACCAGCAGAGAGCAACATGTGAGGGTGGGGAAGTTCACCTCAGGATCCAGACCATCAGCATGGGTTGTATAATCTCCCCACTGCTCTTCTTACTGTACACCAATGACTTCACTTCCATGGATCTCTCAGTCAAAATCTTGAAGTTTACAGATGACACTTCTGCCATTGGTCTCATCCAGGATGGTGATGAGTCTGCTTACAGAAGGGTGGTCGATCAGGTGGTGCTATGGTGCAGCCATGACAACTTGGAGCTGATCAGAAGAAGCCCCACAACCCTGCCAGCGCTCATCATACTGGACAAAACTGTCTGCTGCAGAGCCCTGCAAGTTCCTGACTACAACAATTACAAGGGACCTGAAGTGGGACTGCAACATCAGCGCCATCATCAAGAAGACCCAGCAGAGGATGTACTTCCTGCATCAGCTTAGAAAGTTCAACCTGTCCCAGGACCTTATGGTGCATTTCTACACTGTCAGCACCACATCGCTCACAGTGTGGGCTAGCTCAGCCACCAGACACAATATGGACATCGGTGAACAAGAAACCGTGCAGAGAAAATTACCACTGAAGCATCGCACCCCGGCCATCACCTTTTTCAGTGCCTTTCATCAGAACGGCACCATGGTCAAATGAAGATTACAACAACAAGGCTACCGAGAAGCTTCTTCCTGCATTACAAATGCACATAACACTTTTTCACACTTCTTCACATTAGCCTTCTCCTTCTCCTTGTACTTCGCTTTTATTTACCTTAATTTAATTGAACTTATCTGCCATTTATCTTTAATGCTGCTCTCATCACTTTAACATGAAATATATTATCACTGCACAAGTAGGTATGATTGTGTGTGTGACTGTGTGTATTATAAGCTACAACTGTAACCAAAAGACATTCATTGTACGTGCCAGCATACTTGGCCATTAAAGCCTAATTCTGAGTCTGGTTCTGATAAGGGACAGGAAGGATACATGTGGGAGAAACCACTTAAGTTTAGGTTAGTTAAAATTTAATAAACAACTTCATGTAATGTCCATATTAGCTAGTAAAATGGGACTGTGGTAGCCTAGCGGGTAAGGTACTGAACTATGGACCAGAAGGTCCAGGGTTCAAATCCCACCTCTGCCAAGCTGCCACAGTTGGGTCCTTGAGCTGAACTGAACTAATTTATTAATACAAGGCAAATTTAAACTGTGCGCGTCTCACATGGGCCAAAATGTAAAACCAGTAAGAGATCCAGATGTGGCGAAATGGAACCAGACTGAAAAATACTACCACAGGTGATATTCTCTTTGACAGCTGTCAGTAAATGGATTTCCTTTAAAACATCCAAGTATGTGCCACGCCGGCTGTCGGGTTTAGGAGACACACGCAGGGAGAGTGGGGCTGAACTCAGAGTGGCGTTTATTAAAGAACGAAAACGGATAACCGAACTTGTGAGCGCGACAGACGGAATATATACAAGATGATAATGCGATCGGATGACAGAACGAATACAGAGATGAACAGCGAGGCAAGGTAGGTGAGCGGTAACAGAAGGCTAAAGGACGATTAAGGAGGTGAACGAAAGAAAGACGGCTTGAAACGGGAAGAAAGAGAGACCGGTCGACTATAATATAGAGAGACGATACGGTAGGTAGCGAGAATGAACTAGATGAGGTGATTGATGTGAGCAGAGTGGGCTTAAGCCGTGGAAGAGACCACGAGACTCAGTGACGAGTCTGTGGAGGTGAGCGGTATATATAGTTAGGAGGAAAGTGCTAGAAGACAAGGGGCAGGTGCAAGTGATGAAAGGAGGAGGAGAGAGAAAGGGAGAGAAGGTGACAGAACGCGGTGGAAGGTGGACGTGGTGAACAGGTGCGTGTGAGTAGATGTGACAGTATGGATCTGGATCTTTTCCCTATTTTAGTCAAAACATTTGATTGTTAATGCAATGGTATGACAACACTTTATTTTAGTATTATAACTTTTAATACATTGTGTGAATTTAGCTGCTCTACTCAATGATTAAAGTCATTTGTTTATTAATTAGCGTTCTCCAGCTGCTGCACAGTGCACTTTAAAGTGTAGTGGTGCCACCTGTAGGTAGAAAGAATTACTCTGAATTTTACTGTGGTAGAGAAGCTGTGGGTCAGTTAAAAATCTCTCCCAAGTCTGATTTTAAACATTCATTCATTTATTCATTCATTGTCTTATCTGCTTATCCTTGTCAGGTTGTGTTAGTGTATGTGCCCTACGATGGGTTGGCGCCCTGTCTAGGGTTGTTCCTGCCTTGTGCCCTGTGTTACCAGCTAGGCACCGGCTCTCCCTGATTTTAAACATGTCTATGTTATTGTTTTCTGTTTTAGATGATTTGCATATTCCTGTAGAGATTAAGATAAACATCATGACTTTCCTTCTCTCTCCTTGTGTCCTGTGGATTTCCACCTGTATCAGTGAGTCACCAGTTTCTATAAAATAGATTTATCATTCACTTATCATAAGGACATGGCTTAAGAGTTCCTAAATTAATCTAGATGTTAATGTTTCCTTTCAGGTTTCCTCTCTGCAGACTCTGTTATCTCTGTATCTGCTCCACTGAAGTCCACAGTTCTCTTACCCTGTAATTTCACACCTGATCTCAGTAAAACACTACATGTTCGATGGAAAATTGGATCTGAGACTGTGTTTGAGAGACTGGGTAAAGACTTTTATCAGGGTGAGGGATATAAGGATCGTGTGGATGTTACTGAGGATGAGCTGCTTAAAGGGAACTGCTCCTTAGTGCTGAAGAACATCAGAGCTACTGATGCTAACAACTACAACAGCTACATGGTGGTGAAACGTACAGACGGATCTGACAAACAGGATTTTGTCCAGAATGTCGAACTCAGAATTGGTGAGTGAGTAAAACAGAAAAAGGTTATAAACTGTGTCTGATTGCTGCAACACTTTGCATGCAGTTTTTTCTCAGGCAAATATGTAAATGATTACAGCTGTGCTATGATTAGACACTGAGTCTTGCCACAAGAGGGTGTAAAAGTGATTCTCCCACTGCCCTATAAAAAGGATCTCAGAGGCTACTTTTGTGTAGTGTACCTCTTAGTTAGAGATCATTTGGCAAAAACATTTTGCCCAGTTGACAGACTTCGAGAGGGGCGGCATCATTGGTCTCTGAGAAGGAGGATGGTTGTTTAGATGACTTGCCTCCATCTGAGCCATTCTGGCCTAGCTGTTAGGACGTGTTGGGAGCAGTGGTTTTATGGGGGCACATACAAACGGTGAACAGGCTCCGGACGGCCCAGACAGACATTATGTGAGAGGATCGTTTGATTCACCGACAAGCATGAGCAGCTCCTACAGTTTCATTATCCACCATCCAGACACAGGGCACCTTCACCACACATCCCTGTCTCTGCCTGGACCATCTCTAGGTGCTTAGCAGAAGGAAACCCTGGACTTCTATGGACTGCAACGGTATTGTGTCATCTTTAGTGATGAATCAAGGTTCTGTTTGGGATCTGATGACGGTCAGGTTCGAATGCGGAGGCCTTGTGGTGAGCGCTAAAATCCTGCCTTTGCTGTGGAGCGACCCACTGCTCTGACTGCTGGTGTGATGATCTGGGGAGCCATCGCATATGACAGTCGGTCACCCCTAGTAGTGATACGAGGGACACTAACAACTCAGCGATATGTACAGGACACCCTGCGGCTACATGTGCTGTCTCTCATGGCAGGGCTTAAAACTGGCATGTTTCAACTTGATAATGCTCACCCACACACAGCAAGGGTTTAACAGGAATGTCTCGGCCAGATTGTAACAATTCCTACCCGGTCTCCAGATTTATCACAAATCAGGCATCTGGGACCAGCTGAGATGCCAGCTTCAGCAAACTATAAGTGTCTACAAGTGATCTATAGACCCAGCTGTGGGAAAATGTCTCATAGAGGCATGTCTAACAGTCCCCGATCTGTCACCAATGGGTACACTACCCAAAAGTAGCCTCTTAACACCTTTTTATAGGGCAGCAGGGAAGCATTTTTATGCCCTTTTATGGCAAGACCTAGTATCTAATCAGACCATACCTGTAATCATTTACATACAGTGCCTTGCAAAAGTATTTGGCCCCCTTGAACTTTTCAACCTTTTGCCACATTTCAGGCTTTAAACATAAAGATATGAAATTGTAATTTTTTTGTGAAGAATCAACAACAAGTGGAACACAATCCTGAAGTGGAACGAAATTTACTGGATATTTTAAACTTTTTTTAGAAATAAAAAACTGAAAAAGTGGGGCGTGCCAAATTATTCGGCCCCTTTACTTTCAGTGCAGCCAAACTCACTCCAGAGTGTTCAAGTGAGGATCTCTGAATGATTCAATGCTGACCTAAATGACTGATGATGATAAATAGAATCCACCTGTGTGTAATCAAGTCTTCCGTATAAATGCACATGCTCTGGTGATAGTTTCTTGTTTAAAGCGCAGAGAGCATCATGAAGAAAGACAAGGAACACACCAGCAGGCCCGAGATACTGTTTTGGAGAATTTTAAAGCCAGGAATTTGGATTTATTATATGAAAGATTAGATTTTTTTTGTTAAGGGATTTTGGAAAAAGATTTCCCAACTTTTAAAACATCCCAAGGAGCACTGTGCAAAGCGATCATATTGCAATGGACGGAGTATCAGACTACTGCAAATCTACCAAGACCACCGGCCGTCCTTCTAAACTTTTCAGCTCAAACAAGGAGAAGACTGATCAGAGATGGCAGCCAAGAGGCCAATGAACACTTTTGATGAACTCTGTTACATAGGACAACAATCAGTCCCCGTACACTGCACAAATCTGGCCTTTATGGAAGAGTGGGCAAGAAGAAAGCCATTTCTCAAAGATATCCATTAAAGTC
Source organism: Ancistrus triradiatus (assembly GCA_025084515.1). Classification (NCBI taxonomy): domain Eukaryota; kingdom Metazoa; phylum Chordata; class Actinopteri; order Siluriformes; family Loricariidae; genus Ancistrus; species Ancistrus triradiatus. The sequence continues at coordinate 13,275 of JAJAGP010002972.1, forward strand.
TCGTTTTAAAAGTTTTGCCATAACAAGCCACCTGGGAGACACACCAAACATGTGGAAGAAGGTGATCTGGTCAGAACTTTTTGGCCACAATGCAAAACGTTATGTTTTGGCGTAAAAGCAACACAGCTCATCACCCTGAACGCACCATCCCCACTGTCAAACATGGTGTTGGCAGCATCAATGGTTTGGGCCTTGCTTTTCTTCAGCAGGGACAGGGAAAGCATGGTTACAATTGATGGGAAAGATGGATGGGAGCCAAATACAGGACCATTCTGGAAGAAAACCTGTTGGAGTCTGGAAAAGACCAGAGACTGGGACGGAGATTTATCTTCCAACAAGACAATGATCCAAAACATAAAGCAAAATCTGCAATGGAATGGTTCACAAATAAACGTATCCAGGCCAAGTCAAAGTCCAGACCTGAATCCAATCGAGAATCTGTGGAAAGAGCTGAAAACTCCGGTTCACAAATGCTCTCCATCCAACCTCACTGAGCTCGAGCTGTTTTGCAAGGAAGAATGGTCAAAAATTTCATTCTCTCGATGTGCAAAACTGATAGAGACATACCCCAAGCGACTTGCAGCTGTAATCGCAGCAAAAGGTGGCGCTACAAAGTATTAACGCAAGGGGGCCGAATAATTTTGCACGCCCCACTTTTCTGTTTTTTATTTCTAAAATAAAAATAAAATATCCAATAAATTTCGTTCCACTTCACGATTGTGTCCCACTTGTTGCTGATTCTTCACAAAAAAATTACAATTTCATATCTTTATGTTTAAAGCCTGAAATGTGGCAAAAGGTTGAAAAGTTCAAGGGGGCCGAATACTTTTGCAAGGCACTGTATCTTCTTGAGACAGAACTGCATGCTGAGTTTGCAGCAGTCCCACATTTCTATCTGGGTGCTGTATGATTTGTGTAGAACAGTCTTGGATGGATACAAGGGATGTGCTATAACCTCACCACTGCTTTGTTATTACCTGGTTTGGTAACGGTGTAAAGTAACAGATAATGCAAGCTGCCATTCACATAAGAAGTAGCTTTCTACATAAAACCTAATCCTGTAGGTAAAGGGGTGCATCTAAAGTCGACATATTAACTTTGTTCACTACCAAATCTGAATAGAAAATATTTTATGGACTTTAATCAGGCAGAGTTAACGATAGTGTTAAATCATTACCATAATACAGTACAGGAATGCACAAACACTGAACTGTGTTATTCATAATTATTAACTGTATTTATTGAAGGAAAGAACTACACATCCCTTAATTCATTGCAACCTATGCACCTGAACCAGATTCCCAGCAACAAAAGGCTGTTTTACTATTTTGTGCAGGTAGTCCCCACTTTATGATATTTTGACTTTAAGATGGGAATCCAATAATACACATAAAAAAAAGCATTCAGCAGAAACCGTACTCTGAATTTTGACATTTTCCCCAGGCAAGCGACAGTATGTTACTCTCCTGCACTCTCCTGTGCTAAGTGAAGAACTCAGCAGTGTGTGACGCAGGGAGTCCCATGCTGGGGGTAATGAGTGCTACTGATGTCAAAAATATTGATCAACCAAAAAATATTGATTCTGAACATTCTGAAACAGTACAATATTCGTTTCACACGGTATCAATTCTATTGATATCAAATCCCACTTTCATTTGACCCACCCAGGATTCCCTAACTCACAGAATGGTTTGTTATGCTGAAATGGTAGCTGAAGCAAAATCAGTGTGTTAAATCAGAGCTCGTCTTAATTAGTAAAGAAAGCAGCAGGAGTGTTGTGTGGAAATACTTTGCCTTTGAAGCAGATAAGGACTGAAAGCCAAAGGACACGAACAACCCGGACACTTTGGACCGATGCTGCGATTACATAAACGCGTCCACCATATTGGTCCAGGCAAGAACAGACTGCAAACTCAGGAGCTGCGTTTTACTTGGGTATAAAGTACAATAAACTACATTTCTGAACCGATGTTAACGAGTTTGATTTTATGTTACTTTTTCTACGTGGAGTACAAAAAAGTTTAATCCCCAATTACTTTGAATCTCGATAGGAGGGTGTATCCACGTTAAGCAAGTTACAGTTAATGTTGTGGAAAATAATTCATCGACATAAGAAACTTAAAAAAAAAAAAATTGTTGAGCATGGATTTGGATTATTTTCCTTGGTTAATGCGTGTGGAAATATCCGTTTATAATTTAATGTTTATGGATTGTGTAGGTTTTGTGTGTTTTGGAAATGGTATGCTGTATTAATCTGCACTCTCATTATGCATCAGTCTAATCAGGTCTAAACTAATGATTTAAATCTCTAGGGTTAAATGAAGCTTCACTGTTCCTCTGTAGGACTGCAGAGTTACACTGGTTCTGGATCTTGACTTAAGGAGTAGATTAATGGAGCATTATTAGGAAAGTCTTTAGGATAAACCTGTGATGGTCATAAATCTATAGAATGCTTATAATCTTCATTTTTCTTATTCCTCTAAAGAAACACCAACATCAGACAAAGGAACACCTGAAGAAAGTCCACCAACAAGTGAGTGAAAGTTCAAGCAAATAACATTTCTCAGAGATTTCATTTAGGATCTGTTACTGTATAAAATATTTATTTAAGAATAATGGTTTAAATGAATCTCTCTTTGTCTTTCTCTCTCTAGATGATGCAGAAATGAACTCTCCTCACACACAAATAATCATTTGTTCAGTCTTTGCTTGTGTATTGATAGCACTGTTAAACATAATACTGATACAGAATTAAAGAATGATGAACATAAACCAATCATCAAATCAAGCTGCACTTAAAACAGACACACTGTGCTTTATGAGGAAGACTAAGAAATCGAGGTGCTCAGTAAGGAACTAGAATTGTTGGAGGCTGAGATTAAGGCACTGTTGGAAAGTCACACTCTACTCCACACGCCACACATTTTTAGATATCTGTACTTTACTTGATTATTTATTTAACTTAATGCTTTTTACTTTGCTCACTGCATTTTAAAGGAAAAATCTGTACGTTTTACAAGAAATGCACCAATTGCAATTTTCTTGCTGATTGCGATTTTGACCGATTCTGATTTTGGCTACTTCAGATTTTCTTTCCATCTCAGAATTATAAATGGCAGCATACAGAAACATTTGTTAAAGGAAGATCGCAGGAGCTGTTGGCTTGTATCGATCTCTGTTTGCTCACTAGCTTTAGCTTTGTGGCGTTACTGCAAACTTGCTCAAAATGTGCTTTATTACAACCTTGATAGAAGCCTTTTATCAGTTAGTGTAAGGTTATAAGTACAAGCAAAGACACTGAATTGTAACTCATCCCACTCAGCAGTGTACACCAAACAAGTCGGTAAGTGGCCTACTGTAAGCCACTGAATGTACTAAAAACACTCTTACGATAATCCTGGGCATAAATTATACAACACAATTATAAAACACATACTGTGAGCTTTTATCAACTAATAAAAAGACATGTACACATATGTCAGGGTAACTGCGGACTCGCTCCCACGCCAACAGGGGTCTCCATCACCTGAGTTCCAGGCTGCCACTTCCGGGCGGCAGCCATGTTTAGCGATGAATAGCGCCGAAGTGAAAGCTATATTTAGATTATAAAATATATTGGTTTTGGGTTGGTTAAAGGATTTAAATTTGGAAGATGAAGCTATTAATAACCAACCTGAGGCAAAGGTTTATCACCTTTAGGATTTGGAAGCTCTGGGAAAGCGAAACGAAGTCAGTCCTTTAAATTAAACGTCCCGACTCTTAATGGATTCACAGCTCGACTGAAGAGCAACGAGACTGAAGATCAGTTTTAGTTCCATCAACAAAAATGCTGAATCAGCTTCATCCCTCACGTTTGCTGGAGTTAAACTCGGAGTCTTTTAATTAGACACCATCCGCGGCTGATCGGAGCTTCATTCCTTTGGCAGGTTTGTTATCTGTAAGTCCAGCTCTAACCAATAGCGCCGAAGACATTCAGTCGGCGCGAGGTCTCATCCATATCGTTGGTTTGTTTCTGAGCGGTTTATAGTATTCGATTGTTTACCTGGCTTCTGATTGTTTCTTCTGGTTTATCGTCTTCTGGTTTTTGGATTACCCCTTGGCTTTGATGCTCGTTTTTTTGGATTACACAGCTGTTAGATTTTGGACTGTTTACTGACCACGGTTTTTGCCTTCTGTTTCAATAAACCTGCAACTGATTCCAACCTGTGTTTGAGGGGTTCGTTACAACATAAAACAGATCACAGATGGACAAGAACCCAAAATAAACAATATCAAGTTAAATATCGAAACTGGGAAACAAACACGGAGCGGCTGAGCATTCATTCTTTACATTTAAAGCTCCTTACACACATGAACTGAATTCTGAATTAACATTAGTCAAAGCTCTGTGCTGTTCATGTGTGTGGCTGTGTTTGTGACGCCAACAGGAGCACAAGTGTCGGCTAAATATGACTGGCACAGAATTGGTTTTATTAGACTGATCAGCCGATCATGCTGATTCTGTCACCAGCCGATCGATTGGAGCTTTGTCAAATTCCACATATTCATAAATAGGTGATGTTGTTTTAAATGTCGTTTTTGGAGTTCTTCCTCCGTGACTTACTTTCACCATGTATACTGCAAACAGACTGATCCAACTATCGATAATATCAATTCCAACGTTGGTATTGGTCTTGGATCGACAGGCCTACTAGCGTGATGGGATCGATACTTTAGTTTCAGTTTCTCTCCTCTACGTTCAGTGCGTTGATCCCATTTAATTAAAAAGTAGACGTCTGTACAAACACCGCTCCTTTAATATCTTGCATGAACACTGTGCTCCTTTGGTGTAGTCTTTGCTGTCTCTGACTGACCCTGGGATGGCAGAGAGAAAAGAGGAGAATCGAGTGGAGATATTTTATGGTTCTAAATGAAAACCTTGCAAACTCCAATGTGTGTATGAATGTTATTTGTTACTGTCGCAAGAGAGAACGTTTATTTTCTTATTATATTACTGTTTCTGAACAAAACCTGAACACGAACTCTATCTTACTCTCATATCATCCTGCTTAGACTACTGTATCTCCCTTCTCATTGGAATCCCTAATAAACCATCTGCTCACTTCAGTATCTGTAAAACTCTGTTGCTAGACTACTTACTCTGAAAATCAGTTTACCTGTTCTCACAGTATTTTCCTTCTTCTGCCTATTGTTTTTCTTTCTCTCTTTGTAAAGTGACATTGGGTATGAGAAAGGCAATATATAAATTGAACTTTATATACATTGATTATTATTATCATTATTATTATTATTGTTGTTGTTGTTTTTTGTTGTTGTTGTCTGAAGAAGAAGAATTTTAAGTATAAGTTTGAAAACATTCGTTCTCCAGTAATAATGATGTGTACTTTTTTAAAAGCCAGGGAAGTGGATAAATTGTTATTATATAATTGTTTCTGAACAAAAACCCCAGACTTAAGAAAATAAGAATGTAAGTGTTAATTATTCTTTGTTCATCAGTAGTAATTTTGTCCAGAATTCATGCACGCAAATTCAGATCATTAACAATCGTTTTTGTATTTGCAGAAACCACAAAATAATTTAGTGGTCACAAAAATTAATCCAGATGTATCATATTGATGATAAATTCACCTCACAGTGACACAATTACATGAAAGTACATAGGCTGCTTTTGTAAGTAAAAAGTATCGGTATCTGTATTGAATTGGTATTGAATCAATACTACATTTTGCAGTATCACACACCGCTACACTGTATCACTGCTCCCTCACTAGTACTGTTCTATATAGGAAGAGACTATTTAGTGCACTAAGTAGTACCAATGGAGCACAACTGAAATCTAACATGTTCTCGTCATCAGAGTATGTCAGCACTGATCTTTTATACAAACACACAGTTTAAAGCTCGAACTGTGTTTAAAGCAGAATTATACCACAGTTAGTTCCGACCCCACAATCTGATTGTCTGTGAGATGTTCCAGCCGTGCCATTATTGACGATAAAGGCACTCTGACCAACGCTCTAAGTATTGCTCTGTGGCATACACACGTAACCTAACAACGATGCCCGCACTAAAAAGCTGCCAAGTTATAATGAGTAAAACACTGCCGAAATGAAAGCTATACTTAGATTGTAAAATATATTGGTTTTGGGTTGGTTAAACGATTTAAATTTGGAAGATGAAGCTATTAATAACCAACCTGAGGCAAAGGTTTATCACCTTTAGGATTTGGAAGCTCTGGGAAAGCGAAACGAAGTCAGTCCTTTAAATCAAACATCCCGACTCTTAATGGATTCACAGCTCGACTGAAGAGCAACGAGACTGAAGATCAGTTTTAGTTCCATCAACAAAAATGCTGAATCAGCTCAGAGTTAAACTCGGAGTCTTTCATTAAACACAATCGGCGGCTGATCGGAGCTTCGTTCATCTGGCAGGTTTGTTATCTGTAAGTCCAGCTCTAACCCAGAGAAGATGCTGATGCTCTGTAACTCTGCCCTTACATTTCTGACTGATCAGATTAACATTAAGAGCTTCATCATACAAATTTATAATCGCTAATCAAACGGGATCCTAGACGTTGGTTATATCACCGGGATCTCACTCAGTCGGTAGAACAGTGGATCTTAGTAACAGCCTGCCTTATAAACCACACCCATTTTATTTTCTGAATGTAAATAAACATTTACGTTCTTTTTAATAAAATAAAACTTACCAATCGATATATGTGTGTTTATTGTCTGTATAATAAGCAGTTATTGGTCATTCTGTTCCTCGACTTTAATGACTGAAGGGCTTAGTCGCGGGGTAACGATAGAACGGCACTATTTTACCTCGCGGAAGGCTGATAAACAAATCATTTTCTCTGTCCTCTTTATCTTAAAATCTAACAATAAATGGCAATAACGGTACTGTGGTATAACGCAATATTACACTCGAGATCGTGCTTTAACGTGAGATATTGGCACAGGGGTTCTGATCTGTACTCGGCCTGTGGCCACATACCTACGACCACATCACACCCATGCCAATATCTCACGTTAAAGCACGACCTCTTGTGTATGATTGCTTAATTATATTTTGTTTTGTTAGTGAAAGCAGTGTGCTTTTCATTTGTTGCTGTGGCTGTGGTGCTGTCGCTGTCATGGTGCACGTGTGGCTAAATGTAACCTGCACAAAATCGGTTATATGAAACTGATTGGCCAGTCACCGGTAGGAACGCCACTACAGGAATTTATATGATATGATACATCTATGAGAGATTATAAAGATACTCAGATGACTTGCTGAAATGGTATTGTGTGGAATAGATGAAGTATGTTAAAGAAACACTATATGATATAAAAAAAGTTTTGTGTAAGTATTTTTTAATTAAGTAGGGCTAATGTAGTGGAGTGCAGTGAAAATGCAGTGACAGCATTTCAGAAAGTCGATGAGAACTATAGTTTTGTTAAATATCATGATTTACTGTATTACTGAATATTACCATGTCTAGTTCCAAGCGATTTATCAGCATTTATTACTTTTGTAAGAATTGGTAAAAAAGTATTTTGTATGTATTGTGTCATCATGTTTGAAAACTGTTTTTATTCTGCATTTGTATGATTTTTTACAAAGTGTTATGTAGTCTCATGGTTCTGTACCACTTGTACGTCCTGTTTAAAAAAAAAATGTTAGAAAGGATTTTTAAAGGAATACATTTTACTTTAAGTACATTAGTAGCATGTGCTTTCATACTTCTACTTGAATAAAATATATAAGCAGTGCTTCACCTGTTACTGGAGTATTTTTTAACAGGTTAGTAATAGTTTTACTTAAGTAAAGAACTTGTGTACTTCTGCCACCTCTGTGTGTAGCTGTAACCAGTTTACTTAGACCTGTGGAAGCTCGTGGGACACTAGGCAATGGGGCCACTAGTGTCTAGGCAACTTCCACACCGAGCAGAGGTCACCTGAACCAGGCTAGATCTCTGAAATTCTTAACAATTGTATTAATATTTATTACAATGAAATACAAACAGAGAGACAGAAATACTACTCAAAATTACTATTCATATTACAACAGAAACAATCCAAGAATTTCATTTTCTATAGCTGATCGCCTGATCCTAAATTAACCCACGATTATCTCAATGGGGCTTCAACATCAAAATGTAATGATTCTGCATTATTTTTTAATACAGAAATCACTAAAATTTGGTCATGTTCTATATGACTCCATATCATAAAAAAGGTTGGATGGTAAGGAAAATGCAAACATTAAAAAAGCAGTGTGCCATGCATTGACTTTTACATTTATTTAATTGCAGACAGTATGAACATAAGATATTTCATCTTTATTTTTTTGTTGTTTTGTTTTTGTTTTTCTGATTTTTCTGACCCTAACTTCATACTCAATAAACATCCATTTCTGTATTTCAGAGCTGTAACACATTCCAAAAAAAAGTTGGGATGGGGCAGTTTAGAGATAGTAATGAGGTAAAAAATCATGACTTGGTACAAAAGCAGCATCCAGGAAAGCCTGGGTTTTTGAGGAGTAAAGATGGGCAGAGGATCTCCAGTTTTATCAAGAAATGTGTAAGAAAATGATTGAAATGTTTAAAAACAATGTTCCTCAAGAAAGATTGGAAGATACTTCCATATTTTAGTCCTAACTTTTTCTTATTGGATTGTTTTTTGTTGTTGTTTTATTGTGTTGTTGAAAAATGCATGGACTTCCCTGGAAAAGAAGGCAGCATTTATATATTTGATAGATAGATAGATAAACAGACAGAGAGACAAACAGACAGACAGATACTTTATTGATCCAAAAGGGAAATTCAAGGCATCCAGTAACTATTCCAACAATAGCCAAAAGGTATACAGTAGAATATGACAAAACAAGGAATAAAATATTCAGAATAACAGAAAGTATGACAGTTATAGATGACAGATAATCATGTTTGTCCTGCTCTGTGTTTCCTGTGCTTTGAGGTGATGGCTGCATAGGTCACACAATCCAGATGTGAGGCAGTGTTACTCTTAGCTGTTGCTCTGGATGATCTCTTGTGTTTCACACTAGCATAATGAAGATCCTCTTCCTATAGAGAAACACAGAAACAGCAGAAAGCTCTTTAACCACATAAACAAAAATAACTTTATTCAGATGTTTTGTTTAGTACATTTAAATGGGCAAGCGGCTTTCTTACACTTGAAATTTACACAATTGATACCTTGTGTATCAAGTAATGAAAGAAGAATCAAACTTTTGTCAAGACTCTCACCAGACACTCACTGTACTATAATCCACAGACTAACTAAAATCTAACTGAATAATGTAACATACAAAAATGTGCACCAATATAGAACTTCAGGCAAGGACACAGACCTTTTCAAAACATGGTATGATGCTGAATGATTTTACAGGAACTGGAGCTTTTCCACAGTTGTCTAAAAGCAGTAGGAGTAATTTTAAACAAACTCTTAAATGTTACACACAGTTACAAACCAACCATCCTAACGATTCTGTATCAAACTGAGCATGAAACATAAAGCACGAGCATGATGCCACAAAAAACAGTTGTCCTTCAAACACCCTTTGCTTCTGGTTCTCACACTCTACTGCCACTGGACCCTCCTGTTGACCTGTCTGTGTTACCAGTCGAATAACACGACCTCTGGAAGATGGCTTTTAACACTACCCTGGGCCACTTCCAAGTACCTGGTGATGCCGTTCAGCCTGACCAATGCCCCGGTTGTGTTCCAAGCCTTGGTAAACGATGACTTCTTGAACTGTTTTGTGTTTGTTCACCTCAATGACATCCTGATATTTTCCAGGTCAAAGGAAGAACTCCTCACCCACGTCCAGCAGGTACTCGCCCGACTCATCCAAAACCAACTGCTCATCAAAGCGGAAAAGTGTGATTACCAAGTTAAGTCGAGCACCTTCCTCGGATGTATTATTCAAAGGGACAAATCAAGGCAGACCATACCAAGACCCAAGCAGCAGTAGACTCCCTCATGTTGAAAGAAACTACAATGCTTTCTGGGGCCAATTTTAATTGGCATGTCATCCGAGATTACAGCAAGGTGGTGGCCCTTCTGACCCAGCTTGTGTCTCCCAAGACACTGTTCTGATGGACCTCTGAAGCAAATGCCTTCCAATGGCTCAATGAATTGTTCACCTCCGCACCCGTACTTGTTCAGTTTGATCCTAACCACCAACCATTCACTGTGGAGGTGGACACGTCAGACACCGGTGTGAGAGCTGTCCTCGCACCCCGTATTTACGGTCAGACAACTTGTGGATGTTAGATGCTGGGACAGGGGTCTCCAGTATGTGGTTGACTGTGAGGGCTACAGGCCAGAGGAATGCTCCTGGGTTCGAAAGTGTGCCATCTTAGATCTGAATCTCATCCTCAACTTCCAAAGGGCAAACCCTGACAGACTTCCCTGATCGCCAAGAGGTGGGGGAGAGGGGTTTACTGTAAGGGTCTGTTATCTTTTTCACTACCGGTACTTTTTTCCTTTAGGCTCATTTGTTCTTATCTACTGACCTGCTTTTTTCCACGTCTGTTTATTTTCACTCACTCCCTCAGTCCATGGCTGATCATTGGCTGAGCATGCACCATGGAAAAAAATAATATTTAACAAGCACATAAGTATTCACACTCTTTGCTATGACACTTGAAATTTATCTCTGGGTTCCTCCAATTTCTCTTGATCATCTTTGAGATGTTTCTGTACCTTGATTGTATCCACCTGTGGTAAATTCAGTTGATTGGACAAGATTTGGAAAGACTCAACTGACTTATCTGATTGAACTCTTAGAGTTTTACAATCCAACTCGTCTACTTCGTTCGCAGGGTGCAGGACTTCTTTTAGTTCCTAGCCAATGTCTCATGTGATCCCTCTTGGCTGTGTTAAATACCAGTTCTCCTCTTTCTAGCTATGCTGCTATAGCTAATGCTGCCGGGGTCTCATGCTACACTTGGCATCAGTGATTGACATGGCATCAGTGATTGTTAATAGACACTGTGCTTTTAATCAATAACTAATTACATTTTCTGTTTTCTCTCCGAGCTGTGTTCCGGCAGTTCCAGCCCCACACATGATGTTCATCTGCTGGAGCTCCACTCAAGCTGCTTCCATCATCAGCTCCAGCCCCATCATACTCGGGCCACTTGATGTCAATGTGCATACTTCACACTTTATTCGAACTTTGACTTCATGACTTTAGTTTCGCTCTTAGATTTATCATCTACGCCGCCCAAGGAGGTTGGGTACCTTTTTGAGTCTTGGTCCTCCTAAGGTTTCTTCCTATAACTCGGGGAGTGTTTCCTTGCCACTGTCGCCCTAGGCTTGCTCAATTTGGGATTGGATGTAGTTATTAGGAGATAATCTAAACTTGTAAAGTTGCTTTGAGACAATGCTCCATTGTAAAAAGCGCTATATAAATAAATCTGACTTGACTTGACTAAACCCTGTCTATATAAGGTCTAACAGCTAACAATGAATATCAGAGCAAAAACCAAACCATGAGGAGAAAAGGACTGTCTGTAGAGCTCAGAGACAGGGTTGTGTGGAGACACAGATCTGGAAAGAGCTACAAAATATTCTGCTGCACTGAAACTTTCCAAGATCACCGTGGCCTGGAGAATTCTTAAATGGAAGAAGTTTAGAACAACCAGAGCTCTTCCTAGAGCTGGCCACCCCTCAGTAATCAGTAATCTGGGGCGAAGCGCCTTGGTAAGAAGGTGACCAAGAACCCAATGGTCACTCTGGCTGAGCTCCAAGGATCCTGTGTGCAGATCCGTCACTGCACCACTCCACCAATCTGGGCTTTATGTTATGTCAATATGGGGTGTTCAGACAGAAACCTCTCCTCAGTAAATGAGACATGAAAAAGCACCTAAAGGACTCTCAGACTGTGATAAACAAGATTCTCTGGTCTGATGAAACCAAGATTGAAATTTTTGGCTTCAATTATAAGTGTCATGTCTGGATTAAACCAGGCACTGCTCATCACCTGCCCAATACCATCCCTACAGTGAAGCATCTTGGCAGCATCATGCTGTGGGGGTGTTTTTCAGCGGCTTGGACCAGGAGACTGGTCAGGGTTGAGGGAAAGCTGAATGGAGCAAAGTACAGAGATATTCTTAATGAACATCTGATCCAGAGCACTCTGGACCTCAGACTGGGCCTTAGAAGGTTCACCTTCTAACAAGACATGGTCCTAAGCACACAGCCAAGACAACATGGGAGTGGCTTAGGGACAACTCTGTGAATGTCCTTGAGTGGCCCAGCCAGAGCCCTGCCTTAAACCCAATCGAGCATCACTGGAGAGACCTGAAAATGGCTGATCTACCGATGGTCCAAATTCAACCTGACAGAGCTTGAGAGGATCTGCAGGTAAGAATGGCAGAAACCTTGTGGCATCAAATCCTTTTAGCACAGTGCCGCAACATAACAAAATGTGAAAAAATGAAAGGGTCTGAAGACTTTGCAAATGCATTGTATATGATTATGTAATTTAGAACTGTCCACATGTCCTACTTTCGTTCCTTAATAGCAGCTAATAAATGACATGAGCTCATATTTAACACAGATAGGTGATGGAGTACATGAGGAATATCAGTTCACACCTCAGTTAATCTCAATATATGGGTTTATTTTCACATTTAATTTTCCTTCTTACTGGTCAGCGTTGTGGGGGCTCCAGTGCTTATCCCTGGAACAGTCATAAACATGTCATCGGTGGGAAGCCAGACTATCGCTGGACTAAGTAGGTGGTCACTGTGGAACCAGCCTCCCCTCCCTCAGACCAAGCCATTCATGTCTGCATGTAAAAGCCAACCTAGCAAAAAGACACTACCGGGATTCAAACCCTGGTCCCTGTGTGTCAGGGTATTACTGTATTAGACAGAGTGTGTCTATCTCGTCGTTACTTTATTGTGAGAGTGGTTTTCACACCTTTTCAGTGGAGTTACTGCAGCAGCTAAATGATGATACAGACTTCCCTGAAATAGAAAATAATTTCCAAAATTACCAATAACACAATAAATAAACATATTCCCTGTAAATTTAAACTTAAGAGAGTAGATGAGTGAAAGAGGTTCTCACCTCGCTCTCTACAGCAGTACACAAACAGATTGGTGATTATTTGGGTGGAGACTGAACACACACAGGATAAGATTATAATTATGATCCAGGTACACTCAGGAGAAGAAAAATGCTTGGTATCAGAATTCTCACAAGAGACATTTTTTCTGATTTCTTCTGAAACACAAAAACACAGACGAGAACAGAGTTGTACATTAGTACAGCACTGATCAATATCTGCACTGGGTTATACAAATTTAATTAAACAAGAAGGGGAAAAGTAAAGAATACACAAATGAATTGAGACAAACGTGTGTTTATCCTCATAAATCAGACAATTAGTGTAGAAAGAGCTCCAGGTCTATAACACACTGTGATAGAACTGGAGCTGTAATAAATTTGTGTCAGTTAGAACCAAGTGTACTTTCACCCATCTTACATTTATAGTTAATAAAATAACTGACACTAACCTGTAAAGTTCAGTCTGATGGTTTTCCTGAACTGAATGGGTTCCTTGTTCTTTCGAGCCCCGCAGTAATAAAGTCCCAGATCTGTCTCTGTAACCCCAGTAATCATCAGACTGAATGAGCTGCTGGTTTGGGTTATGGTAAAGTGACTTCTGTTCACATCATAATTGAGAATAATGTTTTTAAACAGTTTACTTCTGCTACCAGAAATCAGCTCTTCCAGCTCCTCAGATCTCTGTTGAAACCAAAATATCTCTTCATCATCAGCAGGGATGTTACAGTTCAGACTGACATTTCCTCCAGGTTGAACAGATCTGAGATCAGCTGGATTAATCTTCTGAAGGATACAGAGTGTGGAGGAAACTGAAAGAAGAAAATCACAGTAAGAAAGCAGATTAATCACCAATCTCCAAATCACCCAGCTCATCCACCTGTAACAGTAATATCATAATATTAGACTTTGGCATAGTAAACCTTTTCCAAATACAATCAGAACCTCTCAAGATGCCACGTGTCATGTATCCACAATACTAACATAACAAATTCCACTACTGTATCATCTGAAAAGGGGGACTAACTTTTGCATATAACACAGGTTATGGTTAATTTTTCCCCAATTCTTAATTTAGGAATCACAATTTGCGGATATATATCATATTAATTTTTTTTTTACTGCACAGGTTTGTAAATTAATTTGATATTTGATCAGGGCTGCTTTAACACTAATGTAAAAGTTGTTCAAAAAAAAAAAACAATTGATTATAATCATGATTTGGTACAAAAGCAGCATCCAGGAAAGGCTGAGTCTTTGAGGAGTAAAGATGCTCAAAGGATCCCCAGTTTATCAACAAATGTATAAGAAAATGACTGAAATGTTTAAAAACAATGTTCCTCAAAGAAAGGCTGAAAGGGATTTCCAAATCTCTGCCTCTACAGAGCATAATATCATTAAACTATTCAAGCAATCTGGAGGAATTTCAGTACATAAAGGGTAAGAGCACAAGCCTAAACTGAAGAGGGGTGGTCTCCGCTCCCTCAGACGGCACTGCATCAAGAACCGCCATTTCATCAATAGCTGATAGAACCACATGGACAAGAGATTACTTTATCAAACCTTTATCAAGCTCTACAATACAGAGTTACATTCACAAATACCACTTAAAACATTACTGTACAAAAAAGAAGCCTTATGTTACAACCATGTCCAGAAGCAGCATCGACTTCTCTGGGCTTGGAGGCATCTGGGATGGACCATCACTCAGTGGAACCGGGGATTGTGCTCAGACCAACCAGTATAACAGATCTTTTTTGGACCAAAGACGAAAAAGAAAAGAACCATACAGACGTTATGAGGAACAAGTCCAAAAGCCAGGCTCTGTTATGGTATGGGGTCGGGTCAGGACCCTTGGTAAAGGTAATTTACACTTCTGTGACGCAGCATTAATGCCGAAAAGTACACTGAGGTTTTAGAACAACATAAGCTGCCTTAAAGACAACGTCTTTATCATGCATTTATCAACAAGACAATGCAAAACAAGCCAAATCAGAAAAAGTTAGGACTGAAATATGTAAATCCATTCCAATCTTTCTTTGAGGAACATTGTTTTTAAACATTTCAATAATTTTCTTTTACATGGAGATCCTCTGAGCATCTTTACTTCGCAACGACTCTTTCGTGGATACTGCTTTTGTACCAAAGAATGATTATAATCACCTGTTTGAAATCACATCATAGTTTAGTTTTTTACCTCATTACTAGCCCTGACTTCCCCTGTTCCAACTTTTTTTTTGGAATGTGTTGCAGAACATTTCATGCTGGTGGCCTAGTGGTTAAGGTACTGGACTATGGATCAGAAGGTCCAGGGTTCAAGTCCCACCTCTGCCAAGCTGGCATAAAAATTTAATAATTGTATGTCATACTGGATAACGGTGTCTGCTAAATGACATAAACGTAAATGAAATGCAGGAATGGATATTTATTAACAATGGAATGAAGTTGACAAGGAAAAAAAAACCTGAAATATCTTGGGTTCATACTTTCTGAAATTAAATAAAGGTCAAAGAAAAAGAACGCTTCTGGGTTTTTTTTATTTGCATTTCCCATACTGTTCCAACTTTTTCTCGGATTTGACTGATTTAATTCACAGGTAACCACAGGGAGAACATGAAACTCCACACAGAATGAGTCAAACACTAAATAAATTCACCAGCATACACATGAAAAACAGCACAAGAAGTACAGTTTACAAAATGAGTGAGACTAACCTGTAAAGCTCAGTCTGATGGTTTTCCTGAACTGAATGGATCGTTCCTGGATCTTTCGAGTCCCGCAGTAATAAAGTCCCAGATCTGTCTCTGTAACTCCAGTAATCACCAGACTGAAGGAGCTGCTGGTTTGGGTTATGGTAATGTGACTGGTGTTCACATTATAACTGAGTTTAATGATTCCATCTGCTAGTTTATTTTTTCTACCAGAAATCAGCTCTTTCATCGCTTCAGCTCTCTGCAGAAACCAAAATATCTCTTCATCATCAGCAGTGATGTTACAGTTCAGACTGATGTTTCCTCCAGGATGAACAGATCTGAGATCAGCTGGAGTAATCTTCTGAAGGACACAGAGTGTGAAGAAACCTGAAAGAAGAAAATCACAGTAAGAGAGCAGATTAATCATGGATCTCTAAATCACCCAGCTCATCCACCCGTAACACTAAAATCACAATATTTAGATTTATATTGTTAGACCATGGCATGTTAAACCTTTAACGGATACAGTCAGAACCTCTGAAGATGACAAAAATGTCGCGTATCATGTTTCTGCAATACTAACATAACAAACTCCTTTAATGGATCATCTGAAAAGGGGGACTAACTTTTCCCCCATTTTAATACATTTAATAAAAATGCATTTCCATGACCTGCATACTTTTTTTTTTTCACAAAAATTGTTCCATTAAAAGTTTAAAGACGCTATACACATCTTATCCATTCACATCATCAGAGTAAGCTCCCATTATTTCCTCCAGTGGGTTCAGAGCCACAGCACTGCACTGATATTTCATACACCATAGAATGTCTACATAATGCTCTTAAATATAGTAAATATTGTGAAGTAACACTAAAAAAGTCTGCCTTTTAGTTTAAAAAATATTATTTTAAAAACATAAATAAATACATAAAAACATATTTATAGCATTAGCACCAGACTATTTTTGTGAAATCCATACGAATATGTAAAACTAAAGCACCTGTACGGCCTAAACTTTTAACTTTGTACCCATGTTTTCAATTCTAATACTATAACAATGAGATAAAAGAAACACATAATAGGAAAAACACCAGTTTACCTTTTTACAGGTAGCAATGTAAAACGCTGTAGCAGTTTATGAACTCACCAAAGAGCAGCTGTAGAGTGAGCAGATGCAGGAGCTTGGCCATTTCTCTCAGAGATCCTCTGGGGGTCTGCAGTCCTGAGATGCAGCGACTGAGGTGATGACAATATTGACCACAAACTCAAACTTCCTGTTCCTCTGAACTGTCCAATAAGCAGCTGCCTTCTCTGACATCAATTCATCAGTTCATTGCTAAGGATGGTTAATAAGATTAATGACTTTTTAAGGGATACACAAGGAACTTGTTGAAAAACTGAATATTACAGATCAAACCTGGGGGTCATCTTTGAATTTGTAGTCTAACTCCAGCCACCTCTATTATAAACCAGTTCTGATACATTGTTCTGACGTCTGAAAATCCATATTCGAACTACAGAAACATGATCAAACAGGTGTTGCTATGGTGATGATAACCATGTGTGAATGACTAAGCCATAAAAAGCTATTCTTCTCGTGGTCTTAGAAACCACATGCTCTGAACAGGAAGTGACCAACGCCCCTAGCTCTAAATGAGGTCAGTGGTTGTTACTCAGAACAGTGACCCAGGTAGAGTTAAAATTAAACAGAGGTGTGTGAAGCCATACATAAATGTTTAAGTGACTGTAAGTGTTAGACGGCCACTTTTTATGTCAAATACTGAACTTTTTCGTTCAACAGTGTGAGATTAAAACTCCGTATCTGTATAAGAAGCACAGAGAATAATGGAATGTTGTTGTTGTGATGCAGTGGAACATCTGCTTTGAGTGACCACTGAAACCACAGTGAGGAGCCACCTATTCTTTCCATTTGCTAAATGTACCTATAACCTATACCTATAAGCTCTGCACAGGAAAGAGCCCACTGCAGGGTACAAACTGAGGCTAGCCCTTTCCTAAATGTATTTAACTGACAACTGACCACAACGTGATTAAAGTTCAGTAAGTCAGCTCTTGTGAAATATATCACAAAACATTTTTAAATAATCATTTCATCTATTAAAGAAAAATGTTATGTAATGACTACGATATTTCACTCCCTATAAACTTGGACCTGCAAATTCCACACAGGTGGATTCCAAGTTTTGGATCGAACCAGGGATGTCTAGAGCTGTGAGGTAACTGCAGTCTCTGCTTACACCACCATGCGACCCCTCATGCCACAAAAAACATCTGCAAAAAGTTGTTTCTTAAGCTTTGGAGCTCCATCAAATCCCAGTTAGAGTTGTACTGTCCAAATGTCTAAATGTAGACTGGATTAAGTTCACCTTCTGAGTCATGCTGCCAAAATCTCTTTAAGAGTAAATCACAAAAATCATCAAGGAGTTACAAAGTACCCAATAACAACAGCCAAAGACCTTTAAACCCCATTTGATATCACCAGTACAAATCAAGCCTGGGTGGATCTAGTCAGTTATGTATTCATTTTGGTTTGTGATACTCTAAGGGTGCACAATTACTTTTGTTGGATACGTTTTTCTCCAGTAAATGAAATGCTCATTTATGAACTGTATTGCTATTTGAGTGTTTCCTCAAATAGTGTTTGTCTAACTTACTTTTTTTTTTGAATGGGTATCTGAAGATTCGATTTGGCATGGACTGGACAAGTGTATAAATGTTCAATCTTACTGGCTGTTCCAGGTCATCCCACAGATTTTCAAGAGGATTCACATCTGGGAAATTTGTGGGCCAGTCCAGATGTGTGACTGCTCCTGAATGTTCATCATGCCAATCAGTCACATAGCCCTGTTAGTACAAGAATTATCATCTTGGAATACAGGGATAGGAATGATCTCCTTGTCTGGTCTCCCCTCTTTCAAGCACAGTGTCTGGGCTGCTCAAACTAGCCAGAAGGTGATGCCAAGTGTAGAACTTCAGCTCACCCGGCCCTGGCACTGTACCCCATAGACTCAAAGAAAGGGAAGCCACTGGTGAGATTATTATTGGCACTCTCAGCAACATCCATAAAAGAAATATTTATGATGATTTGGATTGGTGCTTCCTACAGTGTTCTTACTCTAGTTTCTGATGAGGTGCTGAATATTTATTTTGTAATTGTCACACTTGCAGCCAGGAACAAGGATGGAGACAAAAGTACATGTAGCGTTGGTTTATTAATGATATAGTGCAAATACAAATGAACAGCAAAAACACATAAACACCAACAAGATAAAAGGATTAAGTGTGAACAAACAAAGGCCAGGTGGCTAAGCTAACAAGCAGACAGAGGCTAATACAATATATGGCAAACACTTCCATAATCATACACACAATAGGGCCACTTTAACATAATTAATTAACTTAAAATGTACATTAAATAAAGTATGTGAACCTTTGCTTTCAGTACCTGGACTGCCCCTGCTGTGGAGCGGTAACTGTACCTAAACGTTTCTGTAACTGTTAGGAGGAATTGGAGTCTTTTATTCCTGTATACAGAACTGCTTCAGCTCTGGGATGTTGGTGGGTTTCCTCACATTAGCTGCTCACTTCAGGTCCTTCCACAACATTTCCATTGGATTAAGGTCAGGACTTTGACTTGGCCATTCCAAAACATGAACTTTATTCTTCTTTAACCATTCTTTGGTAGAACGGCTTGTGTGCTTAGGGTTGCTGTCTTGCTGCATGACCCACCTTCTCTTGAGATTCAGTTAATGGACAGATGTCCTGACATTTTCCTGTAGAATTCTCTGATATCATTCAGAATTCATTGTTCCATCAGTGAAGGTGATCAGATAC
The DNA here is from genome assembly GCA_025084515.1 of Ancistrus triradiatus. NCBI lineage: Eukaryota > Metazoa > Chordata > Actinopteri > Siluriformes > Loricariidae > Ancistrus > Ancistrus triradiatus. Next base: position 32,915 of record JAJAGP010002972.1, read on the forward strand.
AGTAAAACAGCTCTGTCCTGGTTTCATCTGTCACTAAACCTTACCCTAACCTAAATTTTTACGCAGTAACAGAAATTTCTAACAGGTTCACAAACTTTCAAGTACCCCTGTAGTTAAAAAAGGCTCTAGAGCAAGGGATAATTCCTTACAGTCACTTAATTCACAGATCACATGCTCCCAGAATGCTGTTTAGAGGCATTACTGTTTGATTTATCCCAATTGATTTTGTTCCCAGATTTTTTGTTCCCAGATTTTCAAATATTATTATAATAATACAGTGGTACCTCGGTTCTTGATGCATTTTGACCAGAGAATTTTCTCTCAGTTCGCGTCGTTTGTTTGGTACTTGGTGCACTTGCTTAAACTTGTATGAGTCGAGCCGCGTGACCCATTTCAGCCGAAAGTCGATTCAGGATTCACGAATCAGTAGACAGTGATTCAGTTTCACAATAGCTCTTTCTCAGAGCAGATCTGTGCTGTGTTTATCGTGTTTTTCTTTATTTTTAAATCTATAGTTGTACTCTTAGTACAAATAAATCTCCATGGGTCCTAAAAAGGTTAGTTATAAGAGCTAATAGACTAAATGTTTTTACTTTTACTTTTCACATTCAATCCATTAGTCACTAAATTCCATGAGATTTTTTTACACTTTATTATAAAATTGTTAGGGACCGACCAGGTAACACGATTCTGGCCGAGGGAAGAATGTGGGAGAGGGAGGACCCAAGTGCAGGATAATATGGATAGGGAAATATCACTCCTGGTGATAACTTTGCCAAGAGAACAAATATAAGTATATACCCCTTAGGGTAAAAGTGTAGAGATGGCGGCACCGCCACCGAGAAGAACTCAGACACTCGTACTTAGGTGAAGGCTGTGAGCGAGATTCGGATCCACACGACTGGTGTTTCCATTGGTAATGACGTTACACTACCCCGTGTGGGCCGCGAACTGAGGACGTATGGATAAGAAGGTTTAGAGAGTAAGTGCATACATATGGGCCGTTTAAAACGGACTCAAAACAAATGTTATATTGCAGCCAAAAGGGGCTTTAACGGAGAGGTTTCAAAACTACAAATAATAAACAGACTAACGCCCGTTGCGTGATAGTCTGTATGAAGCGGGGGGAAAGGCATAAGTAGGCAGAAAGGAGATTCCGCTGTATTGAAGAAGCTCATCACCGGAACTGCCGCATGTCCGCAGTAGCGACTTTTCCTTCTGCCTAGAGCGCGCTGCACGTGGGAGCCCGCAGTTGAACGCGATAGGGCGCCCCGCTATACTTCAAGAAAAAGGAATATTAAAGTAACCGTGGGGCCGGACTGTGTGATCCACGTACGGCGAGAGATCCCAACGGGGATTATACATGCAGTGCTTTGCATAGGGAGAACGTGACAGCCTATCTGTTGGCGGGCGAGCGAGTGGCTGAGGAGCGCCGGAATCAAAAGATGAGGAAGAGAGGTCAGTAGAGCGTTTTTCTAAGCCTTTTCCTACCTAATTTCCCTGGCATTGGAATCACCTCTCGAGGTCTCCCGATCTCTATACGGCTGATCCTATTATGCGTAGGGCGCCAAGTCGTGACGCTCTAAGCCCTATTAATTCGCCACTGAACTGAGAACTCTCTTTCTTCAACACAAAGAATTTGCGTAGTGAGGAACGATAGGCGCCAACCGGACGGGCGGCGTTTTAGGAAGCCGTATTTGTTACTAGTGCGGCGGCCATCTGACGGCGCGGGCCGTGCCGGGCCCTCCGGTTTGCGATGCGTGAACCGTATCACACCCTGAACCCCGCCCCCCGGCTAGACGGCTGTCCCGACGGTCCACAGACCGGGCGGCCCTATCCCGCCGGAAGTCACACGGATGAGAGGACCGGTCCCAGGATGTGCCGAGCGGGGACCGCAGGGAGCGCTCCTCGGGCCGTACCCCTCCTTCTCGACCAGGTATTGTGGGTGGCCTGTTTGCTACCACCTGGAGGGGAGTCGAGGCAGGCGTCTGACCGTGCTTCTCCTATGTCTTCCCTTTTTCTCTCCCCTTCCCCCCTCTTTCCTCTTCTTTTTTGCGACTTTTTCCCGTCCTTTTTCGTTTTATGTCGGTTTTTCCCCCCTCCCTTGGTTCGCTCCTTCTTCATCCTCAGTAGCTTTTCCCTCCTTTTTTTCGGTCTCCTTCTTCGACTGGGTGTCTCCTGCGATAGTGTCGTGGAATGACTAATAGCAGGGGAAGACTCAAACGCCCCCCCCCCACACCCCGGTCAGGAGGACCGGGTTGATACCGCTCCGGAGCCACCTTGAAGGGGGCCCTAACGAATTCAGGGCCCAATTTGCCCCAGGTGGCGCCGGGGCGGCGTGTAGGGAGCGTTTGCCAGAGGTTTAAAACGGACAGGGAGGGCACGTTGGACCCGACGTAAAGGGGGTTCAGGACCGACGCCTGCGATCCGCCGAGCGCCTCATGTCCTCCGCCGCCCGAAGCAGAAGAGGCCGCCGCTCTTGTGCCCAGGGCCCTCTTACAGCGGCGGAACAAAGTGCGGTGCGGGAGGGACCCCAGCCTCGTCTTTTCCTGCTCAGTTAAAAGAGGCGGTGGGGGAAGCCAAACTGGCACTCGAAAGGGCGACATGCCCAGGGCCGAGTGACGCAGAGTGTTTGTGGGGCGAACTCTGTGCCATAGCAAATTGCTCGGACCCGGTTGGAGGGGTTCCTTGCAGTGGAGACACCGGAGCATGGTAGCACATGTCCTGGTTGACACACGCTCCGTCTGGCCGTTCGGATTCTGGGTGAAACCCCCGAGGACCAGGCTGGCCGTGGCCCCCAGAAGGGCGCGCATAAGGCCGCCCAGAAGCGACGCCGGCGAATTGGGGGCCTCGGTCACGGATACCAGGGAGTCACGGGGTAGCGCCATGGACCGGGAGCCGTGCGACGCTGGTGCAGGATGAGGTCGGGGGACCGCTTTCCCGTTGCTGTGGGGAGGCTTGGGCTAGAGCCTACAAACTTGCACGCCTTCGAGAAACCGGTTCCACTACCGACCAGGATCAAATCACTGTGCAGGCCCCTGGAGGTGGGGGCAGGCCCTTGATAAAATCGAGGGAGATTGTGGGACTCATTTTCCTCTATTGGCCCTTTACTCTTTCCATCTTATTTGCCTCATAGTTACCTTAATTACCTTTTTTCCGTCTTCCCTCTCCGCCTCCCCTCCCCCTCTTCCCCTCACCTTTATCTCCCCTCCTCTTCCCTGATAGGGCCGACACGTAGACCGCCCTCCTTTCCTGTTCCGCCAGATGGTCTTTCTTCGCCCTTTCGCACATCTTTCCGCATCCGTTTTTTCTCCTTTCCTTCTTCCGTCTTTTACCGCGCCCTACTCTCTAGGGTGCCTTAACGCTACATGTTCTCAAGCTAATCACTGTTCTTGCCTTAATATTTCCTGCCCCAGTTCCCCCTTAAGGCTTGATCACTTTCCGTGCAGGCTGGTAATGGGAGGAAAGAGAGGGAGAGGTCTACGGACCATGTCAGAGGGGACCGAAGCCGGTAAGAGGATAAGGGCGGGGCGCGCTGCCGGGGTGCCTTATTTTCCGATCACATCATACTCACAGAGCGGCAAGAGCGAACTTTTAACATCCGATGCCCATGCCCGGACCTCCAGAACGGTCGGCCGCGAGAAGTCACCAGGTCCGAGTGCCTCCGGGGTGATCCCGTTGAAGGGAGGCCTCGTGGCCCAACAGCGCATGACGTCCTCCTGGCTGAAGTAGGGGACGGAACCCTGGAACCGCGAGGCGGGCCGTACCCCGGCGGTCGGTCTCCCTGCGGAGCAGGCCCATGGAGGATGACCCCGGTCGGAAATCCCCAAGTTAGTACCCCTACGCAACCAACCGAGCAGGGGGAAGAACGGGTTCGCGAGGCCAGGGGAGGGACTAGGGGGGGTCCACTGTTCTTGCGAGAGGGGTCGGGCTGGACCTTCTTAGACCCCCGGCCGGAAAGACCCAAACCCAAAAAGCTCGAACCTGGCAAAGAACAGCCGACCAACGAGACGCCTCCACCGCCTCTCGCTTATTTCACGTCCCTCCCTAATATTTCTATCTTCCTTTTTCCTTACTTTCGGCGGGTTCCCCCTGGTCCTGGAGAGTGCGTCGGGCCTTGACATTCTTAGAACCCCTTCCGGACCGGAAAGACACCCACAAGAAGTTCCGAACCTGGCAAAGGAACATCAGCGACCAACGCGCGCTGTCTGGCATTAAGGCGCTTGGCCTGCTTGTATGTATGCCAGGTTCTTGTTGTCTGTCCAGAACCAGGCACGGGTTGCTTCACCCCCTCCCAGCAGTGTTGGCGCCCACTCCCCCCAGTGCCGAACTTAATGGCCAAGAGCTCACGATCTCCGACCGGGTAATTGGCGCAGCTCGCGCAGTCGGTTAGACGCCGAGAGAAATAGGCGCCAAGGTGCGGAGCTTGTGGGCCGGGGCTGACCGTTGGAGAGAACGGCGCCGACCCTAACAATCGGAAGCATCTACCTTCTACGATGAATGTTTCTTCCCTTTTTTATTTCTTCGGGTAGGTGAAGACAGAGCACCGGCGGGTTAGTGTAGGAGCCCCCGCTTGAATTCCAAGAAGGCCCGTTTTCCGCTGCTTCCCGTCCATTGGAACGTGCGGTTTCCTTCCTTGCGAGTGAGGGAGGTTTAGCGGCGACGGCAATAGGTGCCGCGAAGTTCCCTTACGAACGTCGGCGGAAAAAATTGGCAAAGCCCGGAAACGATGGTACCCTGCCGTACTGAGGACGGGGCCCGGGGCCAGTCCGCCACCGCTTCGGGTCTTTGGCTGGATCCTGCTGAGGTTTCCCCGGGACACCCACACAACCCCAGAAAAGAGACAGAGGAGACATGGAAGAGCGACTTCCTCTAGCTTAACAAAAAGGCGGTTTCGCAAGAAGTAGCGCGAAGGACGCGACGCATGTCGCTGGACGTTGCGTGCTGTGCCATGGATTTGCTATAAAGATCCAAATGTCTGTCCAGGTATACATAGAGCTTAACCGGTCGAGGGCCTCTCGCAGGACGTCACTTGATTATTTATGAACTTGGAAGAACTGCAGGGGCACTTCATGAGGCCGAAAGGCATCACTAAATATTCATAGTGCCCCGTCGGCTCCGTGGGAGAAAGGCCGTCTTCCCACTCGTAAGAACCCCCGGCCGAAATGCGGACAAGGTTGTAGGGGCGCTCCGAAGGTCCAGCTAGTAAAAACTGTGGGCACCCTGGAGCGCCTCAAACGCCGTGCTCATAAGGGGCAGGGGGTATCGGTCCTTTGATCGTCACCGGGGGGGCGTCACCGAAGGGGGGGCCGCGTTTGAGGCCGGAAGAAAAAAGGCGTTAGTCGGTAGTCCTATGCACGGACGGGAGGGACCCGTCTTTTGTTCTGGACAAAAAAGAATCCCGCCCCTGGCAGTGGCGAGGAGGACGGCCGGATAAACCCCGAGCGGAGGGCTTCAGTTATATAGGAGCGCATGGACCTCCTGTTCGGTCCGATTGAGGAGAAAAGCCGCCCTCCCACCGGGGCGGAGAAGTACCGGCAGGAGGTCTGATAGCGCAGTCGTAAGCGCGATGCGGGGGAGAATCCGGGCCTCTTCCTTACTGAATACCTTGCCCAGATCCCTGCCTATTGAACGGGGACCGATGCAAGGTCCGGCTCGGGTCCCCCCGCAGGGGAGGGGCCGCCGAACAGGGGGAATGAGGCAGGCCTCCTGGCAGTTCGGGGACCATGACACAGCACCGGCCCCCGACTGCCAGTCCGATCGAGGCGATTGTGGAGGCGTAACCACGGATCCCTAAAACCAGCGGGTTTGTGGGGGATCTCTGAGTGACCAGGAAGACAGCCGTTCGATATGTCAACCAATGACCAGTATTCGAAAGGGAGTGGGTTTGGTGTGTTACACAGGACCAGACCCAAGGAGTGATCGCCCATCCATAGTTTCCTGAACGACTGTGGGCGCTGGAGGGCTATCAGCCGAGAGCGAAGCTGTCTGGCCAGCCGAGCATCAATGAAGTTGCCGGCGGCCCCAGAGTCCACCAGGGCCCGGATGGTCATGAGAGGCCCCCCAACAGGACCGACGCTGGTCTGCAGGAAGAGCCCAGACTGGGGAGGTACAGAAGCTTCTAGGACCGGCCTCCCCGCCCGGTCCTGTCCCTTGCATTTCCCGACTGGCGAGGGGATTCCGCCCTGGCCAGGTCCATGGGTTCCTCGAGGCCCCTGTTGGCCGGGGGGTACATGACTTGAGCCCGAGTTGGCCAAACAGGGTACCGAGAGCCACGGGCGGCTGTTTTCTCCCACGCCTTCTGGTGTCGGCGGGTGTTCAGGGATGTGGCAAGAGTATAGAGGTCGTTAAGGGTGGCCGGAGGATCGCGTGTGGCCAGGTCATCTTTAAGACCCTCATTGAGACCCTTCTGGAAGACGGCCATCAGGGCCGGGTCATTCCAACCACTCTCTGCAGCGAGGGTCTGGAAATCGATGGCGTATTCCGCCGCTGAACGGGGACCCTGGACGAGCTCGGTAAGGTGCATTGCGACATCCCTGCCGCCATGGGGATGAAAAAAGGTGTCTTTAATCGCTTGAGTGAAGGTAGCCTCTGAGCTGCAAATTGGTGAGCGGGACTCCCACTGGGCTGTAGCCTAGGCCAGGGCACGACCCAAAAGGAAAGAAATAATGTAGGCCACCCGAGAGCGCTGCGTGGGAAAGCGCGAGGGCTGCAGCTCGAAAGTCAAGGAGCATTGCAGCAAAAAGCCTTTACAACGCTCCGCTTCCCCCGCAAACCTCTCGGGAGAGGCAATTGGGGTGTCCCCCATCGGAACAGCCCTTGGGGCTAGAGCAGGCGGAGGGGATGCTGGCGGGCCCTGGGGGGTAGGTGGACTCGATAACCTGGCGGCCAACTGAGTGACCGCCACGGTAAGTTCCTGTACCTGTTGCCCCAGGGCTGTTAGCTGCTCCTCATGCCTGCCGATGGCAACCCCATGGTGCTGAAGCACCGTGCCTGCGGTTGGGGTGGGGGGAGGGGAGGGCGCACCTGCTGAGTCCATACTGGGTGCGCTATACTGTTAGGGGCCGACCAGGTGACGAGATTCTGGCCGAGGGAAGAATGTGGGAGAGGGAGGACCCAAGTGCAGGATAATATGCCGATAGGGAAATATCACTCCTGGTGATAAACGTTTTGCCAAGAGAAAACAAATAATAAGTATATACCCCTTAGGGTAAAAGATGTAGAGATGGCGGCTACCCCCCACAGAGAAGAACTCAGACACTCGTAGGAGAGGCTGTGAGCGAGATTCGATCAACAACGACTGGTGTTCCAGTGGTAATGAACGTTACCACCACTACCCCGTGCTGGCCGCGAGAGGACGTATGGGATAAGAAAGGTTAAGAGCGTAAGGGCATACAGATGGCCGTTAAAAACGGACTCAAACAAATGTTACATGCAGCCAAAAGGGGCTTTAAAGGAGAGGTTTCAAAACTACAAATTATAAACAGACTAACGCCCGTGGCGTGATAGTCTGACTAAAGCGGGGGAAGGCAAAACTAGGCAGAAAGAGATCGCTGTCTGGTGAAGCTCACCAGGGAACTGCGCATGCGCAGTAGCGACGTCTCTGCCTAGAGCGCGTGCACGCCGAGTTGAACGCGATAGCGCCCCGCTATACTTCAAGGAAAAGGAATATTAAAGTACCGGACCGTGTGATCCACGTACGGCGAGGGATCCCAACGGGGATTATGCATACAGGGCTTTGCAGAGGGAGAACGACAGCCTATCTGTGGCGGCGAGCGAGTGCTGAGGAGCGCCGGAATCAAAGATGGAGGAAGAGAGGTCAGTAGCGTTGCTAAGCCTTTTCCTACCTAATTCCTGGCATTGGAATCACCTCCCTCGAGTCTCCCGATTCTCTACTCGTGCTGATCCGCTTATTCGGACCATTCCGTACCTCTAAGCCCTATTAAATTCGCCACGGAGACTCTCTCCTCTTCCAACACAAAGAATTTGCGTATGAGGAACGATAGCGCACCGACGGGCGGCGTTTAGGAAGCCGTATTTGTACTAGTGCGGCGGCCATGACGGCGCGGCCGGTGCCGCCCTCCGGTTTGCGATGCGTGAACCGTAACAAAAATTAGCTTTGTTTTAGTGATTTTGGGTAACTGCAGGTTAATGTAAGTGTTATTGTGTTCTGTGATACAGTACAGACTGTATTAAACTCCTCAATTCATGATATATTTAACTTATGATGGATTTGTTGAACATATCCCCAGCATAAATCAGGGAGCTCCTGTACAATACAGCTCCATTAACGCATATAATACCTTATACAGGGGGGATTTTCTGGGGATCTGGAAAACAGTCATTCAATTTACATTATTCCTTATGGAAAACATTTTAGTACTCGTCTTTTTTGGTTCTCAACGAGCCTTCTGGAACGAATTAACAATGAGAACTGAGGTACCTCTGTATAATGATATGTGGTTTTGGACACCACGTGTTCCACCTCGGCTCACTGTACCGCTGCTTTTTTCTCTTTTCCAAAGCTGCATGGAGTCCACTACAGTCCCAAGTCAAAACAAGGGAATGAAGCCAAGTCCTAAACCCTGTTTTGTCTCAGTGTTTCATAACAGAAACTGTACAAACGACAGAAAACAGGATCACTCCAAAAATCTCTGAGCAGTTCCACCCATTCTTGTTGTTTTGGCCCTTTTTGAAGAATTTTTCATCATCTGTCATGTGGCAACAATAGTTTAGTGCCGTGGTGTTGCTAAGAATCCCTCAAAGGACTTCATGACTTCCTGTGTCCACAAAAACCTGATGCTCATCTTCTACTTTGCTATTCATTTCAATCTGATTTGATGGTTGGTTGGTTTTCCTTCTCCTATAGAGTATTACTGCTATGGCTAACAGTGCTATAAAAACACAACCAACGACTGAAGAAATGATGATCAGTGTGTTAGGAGAGTTACTTCCTGCACCATCTGGAGAGAGAAAGAGACAAATACAGAATAATTTAAATTATTATGAGAGAAATATTTTATACTGTAACAGATCCTAAATGAAATCTCTGAGAAATGTTATTAGCTTTAACTTTCACTCACTTGTTGTTGGTGGAATTGTTGAAAACAATCGGATTGTTTCTTTGGTAGGCATCGGTGTGTCTTTAGGAAAATAAGAAAAAGTAAAATCATAATCATGCTATAGATTTAGCACCATCACAGATTTATCCTGTACACTTTCCTAATAATGCTGCATTAATCTACTCCTTAAGTCCAGATCATGAAAAAGTGTAACCCTGCAGTCCTACAGAGTGGAACAGTGGAGATTCGGGAAGGAATCCTCCCATTCATTTAACCTTACAGATTTAAATAATTAGTTTAGACCCGATTGAACAGATTCACCATGAGCTAGCAAACCTTTATTATTTTTAAAGTTTGTTTCCTGATATCTGCTGTGGCCATTTTCTGTTCTACTGAGGCAAATTCACTCACCATCAACTTTGAGTTCGACATTCTGGACAATATCCCATTTATCAGATCCCACTGTGCTTTTCTCCACCCTGTAGCTTATGTAGTTGTTAGCATCGGTAACTCTGAAGTTCTTCAGCTCCAATGAGCAGTTCCCTTTAAGCAGCTCATCCTCAGGAACATCCACACGACCCTCATATCCCTCACCCTGATAAAACTCCTTACCCCGTCTCTCAAACACAATCTCAGATCCAATGCTCCATCGAATAAGTGGTGTTTGACTGAGATCACGTGTGAAATTACAGGGTAAGAGAACTGTGGAATTCAGTCGAGCAGATACAGAGATAATAGGGTCTGCAGAGAGGAAACCTGAAAGGAAACATTAACATCTAGATTAATTTAGAATCCCTTAATTCATAAGTCATGTCCTTATGATAACAGAACTATACATCTGTTTTATAGAAACTGGTGACTCACTGATACAGGTGGAAATCCACAGGACACAAGAAGAGAGAAGGAAAGCCATGATGTTTATCTTAATCCCTGGAGGAGTCTGAAGATGTTCTAAAACAGAAAGATTAATGCAGACATGTTTAAAATCAGGCTTAGGACAGATTTTGAATATAATCTCTCTCCCCTCTCCACACTGAATTCTTTCAACTGAGCAATATTTGACGGGTTTCATGCAGGGATCGCCCACTTCAATCCCTCACAGCATCTCAATGGAATTCACAACCTTCACCTCTAACTTTTGAGTCAATCCTTAGTGGATTAACTTGTCCACGTTTTGAAATAAATTCTCCCAAATCCATGTTTTTGAAGGTCCACTTTCTCGAGCACTTTGGTATGATGGAGAAGTTGAGAGTCGATGCTGACCAAACTCCAAACAGGATAAGTCCAGGTTAAAATGAAAATTAAGTTTAAACTAAAATTTTATATAAAAATAAAATAAACCTTTAGCACATTTCCACAGACCTAATCTTTCAGTACAACATTAAAATAAAAAGGCAAAGTGAGAGACTCAACGTAATGGGATGATGTATGAAAGAGCAAACACTGAGCAGACAGATGGATCTCACCTGGAGATTTTGGCTAAATAATCCTTGTGTCTTCTCTGAGGTCCAGAGTCTTGGAGCTGTGGCAGTGAAGGATCCAGCTCCACCTGTAGAGGGTTTTGTGATTGGGATGGTAAAACAAAAAAAAAATGAACTGGTTTGTTGCTTTTCCTAATAAAAAGAAGTTACACAACAAACTTCAAAAACAACACATTTCTAGAAATAAACTAGACCATAAACAATTCAATTAAGATCAGAGTCCTGAAAAAACACTAATGGGTCATCTGGAAAGGTGCTCAAGATTTTCACTCACTCACTCACTCACTCACTCACTCACACACTCACACACTCACTCACACACTCACTCACACACTCACTCACACACTCACTCACACACACACACACACACTCACTCACTCACACACACACTCACACACACACTCACACACACACACACACACACACACACACACACACACACACACACACACACACAGAGAGATAGAGAACGACTGATGGAATGTTAAAGATTAGATGCTAACTATAATACAAAGATGTCAACAAAGCTAACGTTAGCTGGTGTTATCCTGATATCTCTGAAGAAATTCTTCTACAAAGATTTTGTATTTTTTATTCAACTTTGTATCCCTCGTTATTGTGTTCTCCGTCTATCCAGAACATGTCTGAATTTCAGTCTCGGCACGAAGACAGAGAAGAAGCAAAAAAAACATCAAAACAATCCATGCCCAGCACAGGAACAGGAACTTGTTTACCAGGTGTCTGTGCATTTCCGGTTTTTGTGAAAGGGGCCTGTTGAGATTAAACTCGGTGTTTGTTCTCATTTATCACTGATTTATCATGATTAGTTCCTCCTACCTGCTTAATATCCTCATTACAGGACTTCATCTCACATTTTATTTAAGCTGAATTTATTATTAATCTACCAGACTTAATGATTAAAACACCAACAGAGCCCAATCAGCTCGAGCGTGCATTGCTTCACTCAAGTTACAAACTTAAAGATGCCTTATTTCTGATTTCTGATTTCATATTTAAATTTAGTTAGTAGTTTAGTCATTTTACTTTTATTATTAATTTCCTGCTGAGATTATTGAATTGATCTAGTCGAGTCAAGTCAGATTTATTTATATAGTGCTTTTTACAATGGAGCATTGTCTCAAAGCAACTTTACCATTTTAGATTATCTCCTAATATCTACGTCCAATCCCAAATTGAGCAAGCCTAGGGCAACAGTGGCAAGGAAAAACTTCCTAAGTGTTATGAGGAAGAAACCTTGGGAGAGACTCAAAAAGGGACTCGACCTCCTTGGTTGGCGTAGATAATAAATGCAAGAATGAAATTAATTTATCTTCTCAAATAATTCTGTAGTAATAGTTCAGAAAATAACATAAAACATATACATATTGGCATCATTTACTCCGATACACAGAGTCACTTTAGGATCTGGAGTCATATACAACAAAATGCTTGGCGGCACATCCTCCCCAGCCAACCAGAGGAAGGAGAGAATTATAGACACAGGTATTTCTAGTCGTTAGAAACGTATTAACAACCCCAAATCAGAAAAAGTTGGGATGGTATGGAAAATGCAAATAAAAAAATATATGCAGTGTTCCATACATTTCCTTTGACTTCTGTTTCATTGCAGACAGTATGAACCCGAAATATTTCTTATTTTTTTGGTCAACTTAATTTCATTTGTTAATAAACATCCAATCCTGCATTTCAGACCTGCAACACATTCCAAAACAAGTTGGGACGGGGACAATTTAAGGCTAGCAATGAATAAAAAAACTAAATAATGATGTGATTTCAAACAGGTGATTATAATCATGATTTGGTATAAAAGCAGCATCCAGGAAAGGCTGAGGAGTAAAGATGATCAGAGGATCTCCAGTTTATCAACAAATGTGTAAGAAAATTACTGAAATGTTTAAAAACAATGTTTCTCAAAGAAAGACTGGAAGGGATTTATATATATTTTTTCCTCTGCAGAGCATAATATCATTAAACAATTCAAGAAATGTATAGGAATTTCGGTGCATAAAGGGTGAAGAGGGATGATCTCTGCTCCCTCAGGCAGCATTGCATCAAGAACCGTTATTCATCAATAGCTGATGGACCACATGGACCACATGGACAAAGGATTACTTTATCAAACTTTTATCAAGCTCTACAATACAGAGTTACATTCACACATTCCACTTAAAACATTACTGTATTACTTATGTGATGCAGCAATAATGCAGAAAAGTAAACTGAGATTTTAGAGCAACATAAGATGCCTTCAAGACATCTTTATTAGAGACGTCTAACAAGACAATGCAAAACAATTCAAATCAGAAAAGGTTAGGACTGCAATATGTAATTCAGTCATTCTTTGAGGAACATTGTTTTTAAATATTTCAGTAATTTTCCTTCACATTTGTTGATAAACTGAAGATCCTCTGATCATCTTTACGCTTTTGTATGAAATCATGATTATAATCACCTGTTTGAAATCACATCATTATTTAGTTTTGTTTTTTTTATTCATTAGTAGCTCCAAAATTGTCCCCGTTCCAGCTTTTTGCAGGCCTGAAATGCAGGAATGGATGTTTATTAACAATTTACATGTAGTTGATCAGACAAAACATGAAATATTTCAGGTTCATACTGTCTGCAATGAAATCAAAGTCAATGGAAAAGTAAGAAACACTGTGTGTTTTTTAAATTTGCATTTTCCATACTGTTTGAACTTTTTCTGATTTGGGGTTGTAAGTAAGGGGGCACTGTCTCAGTAACAGGAAGAGGCATATTTGGTTAATTTGGTTTGGTTTATGTGTCAAATGTTATGGGACACAGCTTCACCAGCTGCACAACTGCATGCCCAAGATAACACCTCACAAGTTATACAGGTGTGGGTGTTCCTAAGCCATGCCCTGAGGTAACACCACTGAATTATCAATTTATGTACTGCTAGCCCATGACTTTTGGTACGTCAGTGTACAATATATCCTGCTGGAAATGGTGAAATGCTGGAGTTTGTTTTAAACTACATAATACATAATAATACAACCCATATAATAATAATAATAATAATAATAATAATAAAAAGTATTTTTATTATTTCATTTAATTTTGGTTTAACTAGGGCAGCCACATTGCTTTTAACAGTCCCAAATGAAAGGTAAAGCAGGTGAAATTAAATTTTTTATAATACAGCTGAAATAAGCCGTGATCTACACCAGAATTTCTTAACCCTGCTCCTGAAGGCCATATTTTAGTGCTTTTCCTGCTTTAACAGACCCACTTTAACTCATTATTGGGCTGTTATGGAGCTGATTATTTGGATCAGGTCTGCCATGAGCAGGGGAAACACAGAAAATGCTCCATTGTAAAAAGCGCTATATAAATATATTTGACTTGACTTAACTTGACATAGGTCCCCCAAACTGGCATTAGCTCTCTGTAGCTCCCCCAAGCCGGCATTAGCTCTCTGTAGCTCCCCCAAGCCAGCGTTAGCTCTCTGTAGCTCTCCATAGCTCCCCCAAGCCAGGGTTAGCTCTCTGTAACTGTCCATAGTTCCTGCAAGCCAGCATTAGCTCTTTGTAGCTCCCCCAAGCCAACGTTAGCTCTCCATAGCTGTACATACGTCCCCCAAGCCAGCACTAACTCTCCGTAGCTCTCCATAGGTCCCCCAAGCCGGCAATAGCTCTCCGTAGCTTTTCAAAGTTGGCCTTAACTCTCCCTAGCTTCTCCAACGCCGTCGTTATCTCTCCGTAGCGTCCCCAAGCTGGCAATAGCTCTCTGTAGCTTTTCAAAGTCGGCCTTAACTCTCCCTAGCTTCTCCAAGCCGGCGTTATCTCTCCGTAGCATCCCAAAGCCGGCAATAGCTCTTCGTAGCTTTTCAAAGTCGGCCTTAACTCTCCCTATCTTCTCCAAGCCGGCGTTAGCTCTCCGTAGCGTCTCCAAGCTGGCATTAGCACTTCGTAGCTTTTTAAAGTTGGCCTTAACTCTGCCTAGCTTCTCCAAGCTGGCGTTATCTCTCCATAGCATCCCATAACTGGTGTTAGCTCTACGTAGCATCCCCAAGCCGGCGTTAGCTCTCCATAGATCCCCCAAGCCGGCGTTAGCTCTTCCAAGCCAATATTAGCTCTCTGTAGCTTCTCCAAGCCAGCGTTAGCTCTCCGTAGCGTCCCCAAGCCGGCCTTAGCTCTCCGTAGCGTCCCCAAGCCGGCGTTAGCTCTCCGTAGCGTCCCCAAGCTGGCTTTAGCTCTCCGTAGCATCCCCAAGCCAGTGTTAGCTCTCCATAGCGTCCCCAAGCCGGCAGTAGCTCTCCGTAGTGTCCCTAAGCCGGCAGTAGCTCTCCGTAGCGTCCCCAAGCTGGCTTTAGCTCTCCGTAGCATCCCCAAGCCGGCGTTAGCTCCTGTCACCCTTCTTGGTGGCCATAGCCTTTCTTTCCAATGGTTTTGTCAGCTGTGTCTCCCTGGGTTTCCTTATTGTTATTATTCGTTTCTCATTTTTATTATTATTATTATTATTATTATTGCTTGGGTTGTTTTCAATATCGTTGCCGTTCTTATTCTTATCATAGCGTGGAATACATTATTATTATTGTTTGTTGCTACCCTTATTATTTATCATGATTTTGGAGTTGTGCTGCCATCTCTGTTTGTTATTTTATAATAAACTCTGTGTTTGGATTGTGACCCTGCAACTCGTCTGCTTCGTCTTAGACCACCACATAACAGTCACATGTTCCTACTGATTAAAGTTATTTACACGCTTTATGGCTATGCCCATTTTGCGCAATTTTGGTGCTCTGTACCAGACTTCATGTCTCTCAAAGCATTCCACATGAGCCTGTTACCCAGTCTGCCCTGTAGCAAACACTAAAGTAAAGCACGTACTCAATAGGGCCTTAAAAATGGACTGAATTATGTTTTATTATAGTGTGAAACTCAGATATATCTGATATGTCATTTAGTATCCATCACACACACACACACACACACACACACACACACACACACAGGTGCACTGACCACCTAAGCCTAACCATCAATGATTCATTATTATTATTATTATTATTATTATTATTATTATTATTGTAATATTGATGTTATTCTGTAAATCATTGTTAATGTTGGCAATCTCATTAATAAAATAAATTTGGCCTCCAAAGGGAGCTGTGAAAAGGAATATGAAAATACGTAAGAAAAAATGTGATAATAATTATAAAAAAGTCACTAATTAAATATTTTATAATGAAAGAGGACAGTAAATATAAAAAAAACACAAGGCTTTTAAGAGGACTACGCCATTTTGAAACTAAGACATGTGATCAGATTTTATTGCCATGCCGTCTGTAATCAAAAAGATTATTTAAGGTGATACTGTCATGACTGGCAGTAACAGGGAGGCGAACGGAGAAAAACAATTCAAAAACTTTATCAGATAATATGATCAAAGCCACAGAAGAGTAGAGCAAAACAAGCTAAACAGCTTTACCTTACGGAAGATCCACCATGTGAGCGAAAGCCGAGTACAACAACCAGATAAGAGTTCATGGACTGGAGGAATAAACAGGTTAAACAGGAACAAACAACCTTTAACACTTGTAGAAACACAACAACTTAGGAACTTGTTTGGTGAAATAAATAATTCAGTCTATGAGAGAGATAGGCTAATGGCACCCGCACAATGCAAAACCGAACAAGGAAAGGCGGTACGAAAGGGACGCAAATGCTGTAGCCCTGATTTCCTATTGAGACGACCAGCTTAGCACAGCTCAGACTGGTTTTAGTTACTTACCAGACTCAGCTGATCAGGCTGGTTTGGTTTGGTGTTTGGTTGAAGGGTTTTTGGACTCACACCGGCTCGTCAGGCTGGTTTTAGCTGGTTACCAGCCTCAGCTGGTCAGGTTTGCCTAGTTAATTGGTTTGAGAGAGTGGTTTGGACACACATGGGCTGGTTTGAACTGGTCTGGGTTAGCTAAGTGTAAGGAATAATTTTCTCTGTTTTCCCATTTTAATTATGTTAATAATTAAAGTATTGTCAGCAGACGTGTACATACACAAACAGACCTTGTTCATAGAACACAAATAAGAGCCAAACCGGCCAAAAGAAGTTTTTAGATGAATTTGTTGCAGGAGCTTTTCTGACGCTATTATGTCTCAGTGGTGATAAATAACATTGTTGACAGGGAGGGACACATGGATTTTAGTAAGGACTCTTACTACAGCATAATATTTTTAAGTTAGCACTAGAATCAAATAAATGATTCTTCGAGTTTGTGTTATTCACATGTTCATGTGTAATTTAGTTCATTAGTGTCTAATCCACAGAATACTCAATCATTTGTAGTTTGATTAATAAGCAAATTGTTTTAGAGGGATGTTTTATTTTATAAGTGATCATGACTTATGAGTAAGTATGTTTTGAAGTTAAAGCCTTTGCTTAAGACCTTCTCAAGGTCACAGAGATTATAGAATTCCAGAGAGAGAGTTATAGTGGAGGAAGAGCACAAATCGGCATTCAAATATGTAACTAAATTTTGATGACTATTATGATTAAGTAACCACTCAGAGAATCACACAAGACTGTATGTATATTTTCTTGTATTGTGTATATATACTTGTGTACTTCCTTATATAAAGCAGATGGGTTTAAGAATGGGCAACTGTGCTTGTCTTTTCATTCCCTGGCCAGCAACAGGATATCTGTGATTGCCTCAAGCGCCTAGACTAACAAGTAGAGATGGAACCCAAACTGTAAGGTCGTCTGGGTCCTGATCAGGAAATTTGTTCCTAATAATCACATATGATACAAAACAAAACAAAACAAATTCAAATATAAAAAAAAGTAATATATAGAACTTTTTGGTTTACAAGAAAAGCGTTATGCTTGGAGAAAGGAAAACACTGCATTCCAGCATAAGAACCTTATCCCATCTGTGAAACATGGTGGTGGTAGTATCATGGTTTGGGCCTGTTTTGCTGCATCTGGACCAGGACGGCTTGCCATCATTGATGGAACAATGAATTCTGAATGATATCAGAGAATTCTAAAGGAAAATGTCAGGACATCTGTAGCGTGATCGCTGTATCTCCCTCTCTTTACCTTCTTCCCCCAAGTCATAAAACTTTACAACCTCTTGGAATGCAATGGCCCCCTTTGACAGAATCTTACCTCACCACGTGAAGTCCCAACATCGCACCCCCATTATAAACACACGTATGTGCATGTACTGATTTGTTATGTATTTCATATCTACTTGGTTAGTGTTTTAGTATAATGATCTTTTTGTTTGATACTTAGTAATCCCGTTTGAGTATGATTAGAAATAACAGCTTTTGCCTATGTGTACCGATCGCTCGGGGTTTAATACTGTTCATACTTATAAAGAACCGAAATGAAGTTATTTAGAATGTACTGTTTACTACATCTTGTATCGATTAGATTATGTGTTTAAAGGTATAGTAAATGTATGTGCTGTAGTAAGAATGCTTTAAAGATGTTCTAGTTTATCAATTCAAGGTGCTTTTGATCATCTGAACCTTACAACGAAGTCTGCATCTAAACTTGTAACTTTGAGAATTTTTTTTTTTGGTTATTATGTGATACTTTTAATCTCTTTTAGATATGTAGGAATATTATCAATCCAAGTTAAAACGTCTGTCACTCATATGGTGAAATAAGACACAACCACGATAGGAGAGCTTTACTGAGGAGTCAGCTTCTCATTGGCTAAGTAAGGGCAACTCCTTATGTCCCGCCTCCAGCCGCCCCCCAAGCTGGAACATTCAAAAGCAACGCGGGCAGACCGCGTGGTGAGCTAGCTTCAAGTTTTGTGTGTTTATTTGTTCTCTACGTGTCTTCTTTTGTTCCTGAAAAGTTCCAGCTTTCTTTTGTCTGCGCTTAAAGTTTAAGTTTCTGCGTTTTATTTTATTTTGAGTTTCCTGTGTACAGCAGTCTTAAGTAGTTCGGTATTGCCGAATTAGAAGATAGTTGAAAGACCAGCCAGCCAAGATCTACTTCACGCTCTGCCATTTTCGTACCATACAAGTTTTCCAAGTTTTTGTTGAAGCTCGTGGTGTTAGAAACGCGCCAACTCCACCTTTATCTGTGGCCAAGATAAATCCTGAGTTGTACGCCCGCAAGACAAAGACATCGAGTACCTCCGTGAAGACCTCAGCCTAAATTTGGGAAGGACGCCATTCTTAAGGAAAGTCCAACCAAAAGTTCAACCGTTGGTGGTCAAACCATCGGCAAGAAACCCCAAAGAAGCTGAACCGCCGCTAAAAGAGACGCCTTGTCAGAGAGTTTTACGGTTTGGGTGCAATTCGAAAGATGGAACGCCAAAAGCTCCCCAAAATCGGCCTTTGGACCGGCTTGAGCCCCAGTGGTGGGGGAAATGCCTGAACCACCTCGAGTTTGACTTTCCAGGGCCATTTACCCATTTTTATGGCTTCTCCCGGCTTGGTCCCCCTACCCCCCTATGCCTTCGGGTTTTTCTTTAAGTTTGTTTAGGGAAAACCACTCTTCTCAAACATAGACTTAGGTTCACCACTCCCTAAAAGGTAACTTTTTACCATGGGTATCCACATTCCAACGTAATTAAGTTTAGCAATTAACATTTGCAACGTTATTTAATTATTGCCCGCCGACCGAATAAGTTAAAAACAATCGAGTCCTCCCCTGGTTTCTGAAAAATTTTATACTTGTGATAATTTAAACGCATTGCCCATTTTATTCCCCCTGTTGGGGGAGAGGGGGGTTTTCTTTCCCATACTGTTGAATATATACATGATGTTTCCATCGTCAATTTTTATAAAAAATTATTTTTTAACTCCGTGATACACTCGTTATTCCATTAGATATTGTTGGTATTGTGATTGCCTTGTGGTTTTGTAGTTAATAAACTTTGTTTAAACCTGTTTTTTTTTGAATTTGCCCGCCTGGTTTGTGAGAGTGGTTTCATTCATTCAAAGGTCCCCGAGAAAATTACTTTTTGAATTCATCACTTTTTTTCAGACCTAAGACTGATGCAATTTTTGTTGTTTCCCTATCTTTAAACCTGTCCCTGCCAAATCTACCCAGTAATTAAATTTATTTATAAAAATAAAGATTTGGTGTGCCCCTTTTTTTTGCCTTATTTAATTAATAAATTTATATAATTTTTAATTTAATAAAGTTTAATTAAAATTAAATCCCAATAAGTTTAGTCTTTAGTTTTTTGCTACACATCCTTCCCCATGGAAACCTGGAAATCTCGGGGAGAGAAATGTGGGTCATGCAGCAAGACAACGACCTAAGCACCACAAGCCCGTTCAAAAGAGTAAAACCAAAGAAATGGTTACAAGAAAGAATAAAGTTCCATGTTTTTTTGGAATGTCCCCCAAGAGGTCAAAGGTCCCCTGAAACCTTTAATCAATGGAAATGTTGTGGAAGGACCTGAAGTGAGCAGCTAATGTGAGGAAACCCACCAACATCCCAGAGCTGAAGCTGTTCTGTACGGAGGAATGGGCTAAAATTCCTCCAAGCCGGTGTGCAGGACTGATCAACAGCTACAGGAAACATTTAGCTGTAGTTATTGCTGCACAGGGGGGTCACAGCAGATACTGAAAGCCACCAACCTTGCCTCTCACCCTTCCCAATTCCAATATATAGCCACATATTAGAATATATTGCAACTGGGACGACCTCTTTTTGATGGCATGGTGAGCCTGTCACGCCCTCATCTGTTCCTCATTTTCCACGTCACGACCACACAGCATTTAAGCCGCGCTCACCTCACGCTCGGCGCGGATTATTGATGACTCCCGCCGGTCGCGTCCCTACGCGCCGCGCCGTGCCTCGCCTCGCCGCCTATCGCGTCCCTACGCGCCTCGCCGCCTACCGCGTCCCTACGCGCCGCGTCCTAGCCAGGTATCGTGCCGTTTAGCTTATTCCCCTGTTGTGTTTAGTTTTCACCTGTTTTGCGACCTCGATCTAGTTTATGTTCCCTACCCGTTTCCGTGTTCACTCCATACCCGTTTCCGGCTGCGGCTTAGTTTACGTTCACACCCGTTTTCGGTCATGTTTCCTTTCTGTTCGCTGTGTTTGTCTTTTGTTGTATGTTTTACCAATAAACCCCTTTTATTTGGAACCTGCGTTCGCCTCCTCGTTGCTCTCGCCTCCCGGCGTTACAGAGCCCAGCATGGGAATGCTCTATTCAGTCATAGCAAATGTAATGTATAGCACACAGGAGAAACACATGTTGGCTGTAGTCAGGAGATTTAATGCACATATTCATTTTAACTCAGATGTGCTGATAATATTCAGTCTGATTCTTTAAATGTTTTGCCCTTTAAAACTGCATCACAAACTGTCTATTATGCTGTAGCTCTACAGCACCGCTAACTTCTGGGAACTAATGAGAGGCTCCATGATTCATCTTTACTCTCTCTATATGGCTCTGCCGTGAGTCCAGACTTCCTGCAGGCTGTGGTCAGGAAGTGATGGCATATTTGAAGTTTTCCTTTCAGACTAACAGAAACTGCTTCTCTGCCAGCTGTTTGAGCTTCCACCGAGGTAAGAGCTGTTAATGTTAGAACAGTGGAGTATTATTACTGCTGCTGTTACCACTACTGCTAATACAAGTAACAATTACACATTTCTTTATTTATGAAAAGAACTATACGTGTTTGTAAATAAGTTTAAAACCTAGGCCTATTTGTTCAGCTTTGATTATTTATAAATGTTTAGGTAATTCTTGGGTTTATGCTCATTTAAAATATTGTCATATCATTAATGATTGGTTTGGTTTGGAGGAATAAAGGTTAGCCAACTAAGTTATCCATAATGTTTTGTAGTTTTACATTTTTTGTTATTTCCCATCATATTTGAAGCCTACTAGAATACTACCCACAAAACGAGTGGTTTGATCGGTTCAAGCGGGGCCTGATGCACCCTGCTTTGGCTGCTTTGTAGGAGGTATCGTGTGATGGTACGTGGGCTGTGGGGTGAGGGTTCTAGTTTGCTGTAGTGGGCATACGTAATGATTCCCATCAAAACGCTCCCTCCACACAAGGTGGCATAGATGGGAGGGGTGAAAGGAGATAAGATAGGGGCACAGGAAATACCAGGAATACCATAGACCATGCACTGGGAGCCCTACTGTACTCATTGTAAATGGTGTATCTGAATATAAACCACCTTTGTGTAAATCCTGTAACATTTGTATAAATACCAAGCTGCATCAGTGTCACAGTATGTCCCATTTATTCTTTATTATCTGTATTATACTGTATAGTAGTGTATAAGGTTTGTAGTTTGCTTTGGGGTTACATTTCAGCCAGAACTTGTGAGTTTTTACAAACTCAAATCAGAAAAAGTTGGGACGGTACGGAAATATAGAAAAAATATAGAAAAACACAGTGTTCCTTACATGTACTTTCACTTTTATTTCATTGCAGACAGTATGAACCTGAGATATTTCAGTTTTTTTTCTAGTCAACTTCATTTGAGTTGTAACTAAACATCCATTCCTGCATTTCAGACCTGCAACACATTCCAAAAAAAAGTTGGGACTAAATAATGATGAGGTTTCAAACAATTGATTATAATCTTGATTTGGAACAAAAGCGGCATCCACAATAGGCTGAGTCTTCAGTTTATCAACAAATGTGTGAAAATGAGAAAATGATTGAAATGTTTAAAAACAGTGTTCCTCAAAAAAGGCTGGAAAGGATTTACATACAGTGGGGAAAAAAAAATTAGGCAACCAATGATTGTGCAAGTTCTCCTATTTAGAAAGATGAGAGAGGTCTGTAATTTTCATCTAGGGTTAGGTTTAGGGCCATGGTTGAGTTTGGAGTCTGACTGTTTGAGGCTGTGGACAGGTGTCTTTTATACAGATAATGAGGTCAAACAGGTGCCATTAATACAGGTAACGAGTGGAGGACAGAAGAGCTTCTTAAAGAAGATGTTAAAGGTCTATGAGAGGCAGAAATTTTGTTTGTTTGTGGGTGACCAAATACTTATTTTCCACCATAATTTACAATTAAGTTCAAAAAGTTTAAAAATCCTACAGGTAGGAGAACTTGCACAATCAGTGGCTGACTAAATAAGTTTTTACCCCACTGTATTTCAGTCCTAACGTTTTCTGATTGGTCTTGTTGATAAATGCATGGATGTCCCTGATAAAGATGTCGTCTTGAAGGCAGCTCATGTTGCTCTAAAATCTCAGTGTACTTTCCTGCATTAATGCTGCATCACAGAAGTGAGAATGACCTTTACCAAGAGCCCTGACCCGACCCCATAGCATGACAGAGCCTGGCTTTTGTTCCTCATAACAATCATTTGTGAAAGTAACTTGTAGTGTATTTGTAACTCTGTATTGTAGAGCTTGATAAAGTAATCCCTTGTCCATGTGGTTCTATCAGCTACTGATAAATGACGGTTCTTGGTGCAGTGCCGTCTGAGGGAGCGGAGATCATCCCTCTTCAGTTTAGACTTGTGCCCTTACCCTTTATGAACTGAAATTCCTCCAGATTGCTTGAATCGTTTAATGATATTATGCACTGTAGAGGGAGAACTATGGAAATCCCTTCCAGTCTTTCTTTGAAGTACTCCTCAAAGACTCAGCCTTTCCTGGATACTGCTTTTGTACCAAATTGTTGGTTTTGTTATTGTTTTTGTTTGTTTGTTTTTTCCATAGCATGCAAATTCTGTCATTTGGGGTTGTATCGTATCATATCATATATATGATATGATATGATATGATAAGGCAGATTTAAACCAAAATTTAAAACCAGTAACAGGCTCAGATGTGGCCAAATGGAGACAGGCTGATATTCTGTTTGCAAAACTACTTTCAGGCAGGCTTCCCCTGCACTCGGCCAGCAGAAATCACATGGAGTCTAATACAGATCTGTGCAACATGTTGCTGGGTTCTGATTCTTAAATATTTATTTACCTATTTAATTGTGTTTTAGCACCGATATTACAAAGGATACTGGTAAAAAAGACAGCTGTCAGTAAAATATAATTAATTGCCTTTAAAACATCTACATATGAAACTAGATCTTTATCTAATTTTAGTTAAAACATTAGTTTTGGGAATTTAATGATAAGAGAACACTATTTACACAGCTGTTTAATTAGCGCCCTCCTGCTGCTGCACAGTGCAAGTTTAAAGTGTAGTGGTGCCCCCTTTAGGTACAAAGTAAAAGTGCACTGTATACATTTATTCTGGTAGAGAAGCTCTGGGTCAGTTAAATCTGTCGTAATCCTGGTCTTAAACATGTCTGCATTAATCGTTTCTGTTTTAGCTGATCTTCAGACTCCTGCAGAGATTAAGATAATCTTCATGACCTTCCTTATCTCTCCTTGTGTCCTGTGGATTTCCACCTGTATCAGTGAGTCATCAGTTTCTATAAAACAGACTTATAATTTTCTTATCATAAGGACATGGCTTAAGACTTCCTAAATTAATATAGATGTTAATGTTTCTTTCAGGTTTCCTCTCTGCAGACCCTATTATCTCTGTATCTGCTCGACTGAATTCCACAGTTCTCTTACCCTGTCAGTTCAAACATGATCTCAGTCTAACACCACATGTTCGATGGTACATTGGATCTGAGACTGTGTTTGAGAGACGGGGTGAGGAGTTTAACAGGGTGAGGGATATGAGGGTCATGTGGATGTTCCTGAGGATGAGCTGCTTAAAGGGAACTGCTCATTGGTGCTGGAGAACGTCAGAGCTACTGAAACTAACATCTACAGAAGCTACATGATGGTGAATAGCAAATTGGGATTTGTCCTGAATGTTGAACTGAGAACTGATGGTGAGTGAGTAGAATAGAAAATTGTTCCATTTATAGATAGGCATGCAGACTGCTTCCACAAACATTTGTGAAAGAATGAGTGAATTCCAGTGTGGTATCATGATAGGATGCCACCTGTGCTCTGGAATTCACTCATTCTCAAGTCTACTCAAGTCCAGTCGTGAAATTTCCTCACTACTAAACATTCTACAGTGAACTGTCAGTGGTATTATAACAAAGTGGAAGTGATTGGGAACGACAGTAACTCAGCCATGAAATGAAACACCATGTAAAATGACAGAGAGGGGTCATCGGATGCAGAGATCACCGACTTTCTGCAGAGTCTATTGCTCCAGACCTCCAAACTTCATGTGGCCTTCAGACTACCTCAGGAACAGTGTGTAGAGAGCTTCATGGAATGTCTTTCCATGGCTGAGCAGCTGCATCCTAGTCTTACATCACCAAGGCAAAGTGTCACTGGACTCTAGAGCAGTGAAGACATGTTCTCTGGAGTAACGAATCATGCTTCTCCGTCTGGCAATCAAATGGACGAGTCTGGGTTTGGTGGTTGCCAGGAGAACAGTACTTGTCTGCATCTGAATGAGCGGCAGCTGGGATTGAACCCTGATCGTTAGTGACAGGGTTCGACATGTTTTACCACTGCACCACTTGGCCACTGAGGGTAAACACAAAGAGATAAGGAGCTAAATGGCGAACACAAGCACCGTGCATAGCAGACTCCAACAAAAAGGAGTCTTTGTGTGTGTGTGTGTGTGTGTGTGTGTGTGTGTGTCTATATATACATGCTTATAACTAAAGCAGGAAGGAGAACTGTGGCAAGAAAGAGGACAAACCAAAAGCGCTCAGCTCGTGGGAGCTGAATCTTGTGCTGTTGGCATAAGCTCCACGAACGAACAAAGCGTACCACGGAACTGCACTTGCGCAGAGCAGCAAGGACCCGAACGGAGCAGGGAGAGAGCGTATCACTCTCTGGGTAAACTTTGGGGATCTCCAGAAGACCCCAAAATGCACGATGCAAGTAACGGTGCTGCGATAGTGAGGAAAAGCTACTTCTCGATCGCTGTGGGGATAAATAAGCCCTGAATGGAAAAGGTTTAAGAGAAGAAAAAGCGGGGAGCTCATATCGATCAAAAGCCACTAAGGAATGACAGCGAAATGTGCAAAGGGAGCAGAGGGTGGGATCTGTCCCTACACTGAGCCACTAAGCCCTGACGCGAGCTTTTGTGTTTAATATATTATTTTCCTTCCCTATTTAGCCTCGTTGTGGCTCTGCTTTTCCGTTTGAATCAGCGATCGGCGGTTCATGCGTTAGCTGTTCTCTACCCCCTCTCTGCGCTGCTTTGACGTCACCAGCAGCGCGGCACGTCCGTAGCGCATTCGTCTCTGCCCGTTCACATCCACTGATCGAATCCAGCCTCTCATACTTTATCGGATTCCTTCCTAACCCTTTCACCTTAATTCTTCTTCCTTAATTTATCTTAATATTAATATATTAAACATCTAATAATAACAACATATCCTTATATACAATTTAGGATATATTAATATCCCTTGATATATCTTAATGTATATCTTCCTCATCCCTCTCGCCCCTTTCTCCAGTTGGGGGTGCTAGTTCACTCCCTGCACTTGGGTCCTCGTCCATCCCTTTCCCTGTCGTCCTCGCCCCCTGTATCGTAACACTGACAGCCTTTTATAGAGCAGTGGGGGGAAGCATTTTTACTCCCTCTTGTGGCAAGAGCCGGTGTCTAATCAGACCACACTTATAATCATTTATATATCTGCCTGCAAGGTAACTGCATGATGAGTTTTGCAGCAATCCAACATTTCTATCTGGGTGCCTATTTTTTTGGCAGTACGTATGTATATACAGTATATGTTAAGTTACTCTTCTTTATGATTGTTTGTTGCTTTACCTTTATCAAATTCTAACAGGATTTAGTTGGGGTGTTGTTTTTTTGATTACTGTTTATTTAGTACAAACATGAGGTAATGTCTACTGAGAAGAATTCAAAGCACTTCTGTCGCTCTGGATAAGGGCATCTGCTAAATGCTGTAAATAAAAATTAAATGGTAGCTCTGGCAGCTCCCTCTAACCTGTGATTGGCTGTGGCTTTCCATTGTGCTCTGCAGGTCCAGTATGCACGTCATTTCTTTATTGCAGAATAGAAACACGCAGAGACAAACATTTATTACTGTAATTTGCTACAGCAGTATGTTATTAATACTTCTTTCATACCTGTTTCAGTATCACTATATATTATCTTGATTTAAACATATATAAATAAAAGACAAGAGAACATAAATGTTAACAAATTTGTGTTTGATAATTAAGCTTTAAACGTTAAGAAGAGTAGCAGAAGTGATGTCATAATGTTTCTGATCATGTTTATGCTGCTCAGTGTTTCCTGTGCTGTAAGGTGACGGTTGCGTAGGTCACACAATCCAGATCTGAGGCAGTGTTTCTCTCAGCTGTTGCTCTGGACGATCTCTTGTTTTTCACACTTGCATGATGAAGATCCTCCTCCTAAGAGACACAGGAGCAGCAGAAAGCTCTTTAATCACATAAACAACAATAACTTTATCCAGATGTTATGTTTATTATATTAAATGATTTTTATATTGGGTCAAGAAGTTTCTCACACCTGAAATTTTATTGACACCTTTTGCATGATGAAAGAAGAATCTAACATTTGTGAATATTATCACCAGACAATATATATACTTTTCTGTTGTAATCCACAAAAAGATCTAACTGAGTAATACCATGTACAAAAATGTGCACAAATGTAGAACTTCTGGCAAGAAGCAAATACCTTTTAACAACATGATATGGTGCTGAATGATTTTACTGAACTTTTCCACAGTTCCTGAAAAGTACATCGCCAAACTATGCACATCACCACAAGCAACACTGAAGAACACAAGAAGCTGCATACAACCAGCGTCTGAAATCCAGGGGGAGATGGACATAGTCAGGGTCGGATCAGGCAGGGGTCGGTACCAGAATCACAAGTATCAAACACAATAGTTCAGAAAAGAGCGAACACAAGTTCAGGCTAAATGAGAAAAGCGAGCGAGTGTCCAAAGTGAAGCTTAAAGTGAGCATCAAAGCAGCCAGCGTCCAAAATCCAGAGTATAAGACACAGAGTATCTAAACGGGAGTCTAAACCATTCTCAGAATCAGTATCAAAGTGAACATGAAGCATGAGTATGAAGCCACAGTCACCGCTCTGACATACTGGCAATGACGCCAGTAACCTCTGACTTGTGTGTGTGTGTGTGTGTGTGTGTGTGTGTATACACATAATATACTGTACATGATTATGAAATTTAGAACCACCCATATGTCCTGCACATTTTAATTTTCCATCTTACTGGTCAGAGTCATGAGGATTCTGGTGCCTATCCCTGGAATGGGTCTAAACATGTAACTGGTGGGAGGTCAGACCATCGCTAGGCATGGTAGGGGGTCGTTGATGAACCAGCCTCCTCTCCCTCAGACCTAGTCATTCATGTCAACATGTGACAGCCAACCTGGCCAAAAGACACTGCTGGGATTCACTTGTTGTTACTTTATAGTGAGAATGGTTTTCATACCTTGTCAGTGGAATTTGTGGAGTTACTGCAGCAGCTACATGATGATACTGACTTCACTAAAATAAAGAAAATACAATAACACAATAAATACAGATATTCAATTGTTTATTGTAAATAAACACTGTAGATGACTGAATTTCTCACCTTGCTCTCCATACACACGCATGCTGATAATTATTAGGATGAAGACTGAACACACACAGGATAGGATAATAATGATGATCCAGGTATACTCAGGAGAAGAAAAATTCCTGGTATCAGAATTCTCACCAGAGACATTTTTTCTGTTTTCTTCTGAAATACAAAAACACAGACGAGCACAGAGTTATACTAGTAAAAAATAATTTCACACAGAGACCAAACTTAATTAATCAAGAAGGGGAAAAGTAAAGAATACACAAATGAATTGAGACAAATATGTGTTTTTCCTCATAAATCAGACAATTACTATAGAAAGAGCTCCAGGTCTGAAAATGTCCAAACACATTGATATAGAACTGGAGCTGTAATAAATTTGTTTCAGTTAGAACCAAGTGTACTTTCACCCATCTTACACTTATAGTTATTAAAATAACTGACACTAACCTGTAAAGCTCAGTCTGACTGTTTTCCTGAACTGAATGGGTTCCTGTTTTTTTCGAGTCCCGCAGTAATAAAGTCCCAGATCTGTCTCTGTAACTCCAGCAATCATCAGACTGAACGAGCTGCTGGTTTGGGTTATGGTAAAATGATTCCTGTTCACATCATAATTGAGGATAATGTTTTTAAACAGTTTACTTCTGCTACCAGAAATCAGCTCTTCCAGCTCCTCAGATCTTGTAGAAAACCAAAATATCTCTTCATCATCAGCAGTGATGTTACAGTTCAGACTGATGTTTCCTCCTGGATGAACAGATCTGAGATCAGCTGGAATAATCTTCTGAAGGATAGAGAGTGTGAAGGAAACTGAAAGAAAGAAAAATCACAGTAAGAGAGCAGATTAATCATCAATCTCCAAATCACCCAGTTTATTCCACCTGTAGCGTGATCTCTGTATCTCCCTCTTTTTTACCTTCTTCCCCCAAGTCATAAACTTTACAACATCTTGGAATGCAAGAAGACCCTACATCTGGACAGGATCTTAACCCCCACCGTTTGACTCCATCAACAGTTTAACTCTTTCCCAAACCGACATACAACCTCCGACATCTCCAATCATAAACTAAGTCCATGTGCTAATCTTAGGTTTTCAACGGTCCAGGCCACCAAGTTTCTTTTCTCAATTTTCTTTTAAAACTGATTGTTGCAGAATATAACGGTTTCCTTCACAGTGAACCTTCATCACCAGCCTCTTGTAAGCCTTATCACCCCAGGAAAAGGCACCAGAAAGACAGCTCTGGATTTATGACACAAAAAACTCAGCTCTTGTCCTAAGAAGCACAACTTTAATAATTGTATTCAAACTCTTCTGGGAACAGATTATCTTCATCGAAACCTTTTAATTACATAAACAAATAATCTTTGGATCCTGAGAAGTCCAAACACGCTATATACATTTAAATGATTCATACAAAGAGTAGATCAAGGATATTCTTTTTATATCCACACACCGTTATAGATTATACGTATGTATGTTACTGAATTATGTATCTTCATATCTACTTGATTAATGTTTTTAGTATAATTATCTTTTTGTTTTGATATTTAGTGATCTGGTTTAGTATGATATATAGAAATAACAGCTTTTGCCTATGTGTTTTTGATCGATCGGGTTTAATAATTTGGTGCAACAAACATGGTTATCTACAATGTACCGTTCCTACAGCTTGTATTTAATCATAGTATTGTTTAGTTAAAAGTATAGTAAATGCCTGTGCTGTAGTTAAAATGCTTTAACAATGTTCTAGGTTATCAATTCAAGGTGCTTTTGATCATCTGAACCTTTACAACGAAGTCTGCATCTAAACTTGTAACTTTGAGGATTTTTTTGGTTATTGTGTGATCCTTTTAATCACTTTATAGATACGTAGGAATATTATTTAATCCAAGTTAAACGTCTAGCTCATATGGTGAAATAATAGACTTAACCATGATAGGAGGGCTTTAATTACTGAGGAGAGTCAGCTTCTCATTGGCTAAGTAAGGGCAACTCCTTATGTCCCGCCTCTGGCCGTCCCCCGAGCTGGGAACATTCAAAAAGCAACGCGGGACGACCTCATGGTGAGCTAGCTTCAAGTTTCGTGTTTCAAGTCTTGTGTCTTTATGTTTCTTTAAGTCTTTCTTTTGTCTTTTATAGTTTTTCCTTTTTGTAACGTGTTTTGATTATTCATTTTACTCAAGTTTTCCGCCAAACAGGAGCATCAGAATCTGAAGATTTTTACCGCTTCAGTTCCATGTGTGGACGTCGGACGACAGGCAGAGGCCCGGTTCCGCCTGGTTTGAGAGCTCACTCATTCAAAGATCGAGAAAACTACTTGGAATTCACTATTCAGAACTAGACTGATCAAGTGTTGTCTTTTTCCTGGTTTCCAGATCAGCCAGTGAATTATTTATATTTTAATAATCGATTTGGTGGTGCCCGTATTTAATTAATTAATATATAATTTAATTAATTAATATATAATTTAATTAATAAAGTTTAATAAAAAATTAATCCAATTAAAGTGTAGTCTTAGTTTGCTACAACCTGTAATAGTAATGTCATAATATTTAGATTTATATTGTTGAACTTTGGCATGGTAAACCTTCTCCAAATACAGTCACAACCTATGAAGATGACAAAATTGTTGCGTATCACGTTTCTGCAATACTGACATAACAAACTCCATCATCTGAAAAGGGGGACTAAGTTTTCCACCATTTTAATAGATTTAATAAAAATGCATTTCCATGACCTGCATACTTTTTATTTATTTTTTTTATTTTAATGTTGTTGTTTTTTTTACCAAAAATTGTTCCATTAAAAGTTTAAAGATGCTATACACATCTTTTCCATTCACATCACCAGAGTAAGCTCCCATTATTTCCTCCAGTGGGTTCAGAGCCACAGCACTGCACTGATATTTCATACACCATAGAATGTCTACATAATACACTTAAATATAATATATATATAGTGCAGTAACAATAAAAAAGTCTGCCTTTTAGTTTAAGAAATATTATTTAAAAACATAAATAAATAAATAAATAAATAAATAAATAAAAACCTCTCACAACATTTGTGACATCCATACAAATGTGTACAACTAAAGCACCTGTACAGCCTAAACTTTTAACTTTGTACAGATGTTTTTTTAATTCTAATACTATAACAATGAGATGAAAGAAACACATAATAGGAAAAACACCAGCTTACCTTTTTAGAGGTAGCAATGTAAAACGCTGTAGCAGTTTATGAACTCACCAAAGAGCAGCTGTAGAGTGAGCAGATGCAGGAGCTTGGCCATTTCTCTCAGAGATCCTTTGGGGGTCTGCAGTCCTGAGATGCAGCGACTGAGGTGATGACAATATTGACCACAAACTCAAACTTCCTGTTCCTCTGAACTGTCCAATAAGCAGCTGGCATCTCTAACATCAATTCAGCAGTTCATTGCTAAGGATGGTTAATAAGATTAATGATTATTAAGGGAAACACAAGGAACTAGTTGAAAAACTGAATATTACATAGGTTTTAATATTGTCTAACTGGAAACAGGTGAGGTGTTCGTGCAGATAACAAAACTGCAAAACCTGATTCATTTCAAACTGTGGACCCCATGTATAAGTAACTTCATAGTTATACTATGATGAAAATTATAAATTAGTGATGCCCTTTTCTAGCTTGTTCTACTTTGGGTCAGAACGCTGAAGCAGTGACTATGAGAAATTAGATGAGAAATGAAAAATCCGAAGTCTGAATCATTGAGCCACTACCGCTCTAAGATGCTACCAGTGACTGATTTGCCGTGAGCAAAGACTGAAGCTGGGGGTCATCTTTGAATTTGTAGTTTAACTCCAGCCATCTCAACTACAAACAAGTTATTCTGGCATCTGAAAATACGTATTCGAACTATAGAAACCTGACCAAACAAGTATTGCCATGGTGATGAAGACTAAATCATAAAAAACACACAGCTATTCTTCTGGTGGTTTTAGAAGCCACATGCTCTGAACAGGAAATAACCAACGCCTAGCTCTAAATGAGGGCAGGGGTCGTTACTCAGAACAGAGACCAGAGGTGTGTGAAGCCATACATAAATGTTTAAGTGACTGTAAGTGTTAGACGGCCACTTTTTATGACAAATACTGAACATCAAACTTTGTCTTTCAACAGTGTGAGATTAAAACTCGTATCTGAATAAGAAGCACACAGAATAATGGAATGTTGTTGTTGTGATGCAGTGGAACGTCTGCTTTGAATGACCACTGAAACCACAGTGAGGAGCCACCTATTCTTTCCATTTGCTAAAGGTATCCATAACCATGCACTCTGCAGATCTGCACAGGAAAGAGCCCACTGTAGGGTACAAACTGAGGCCGGCTCTTTCCTAAATGTATTTAACTGACAACTGACCACAACTTGAGTTCAGTAAGTCAGCTCTTGAGAAATATATCACAAAACATTTTTAAATGGTCAGTTAATCCATTAAAGAAAAATGTTATGTAATGACTACTATATTTCACTCCATATAAACTTGGAGCTACAAATTCCACACAGGTGCATTCCAAATCTGGGATCGAACCAGGAATCTCTAGAGCTGTGAGGTAGCAGTCGCTGCTTGCACCACCATGCCATCCTACATGCCACAAAAAGCATCTGCAAAAAGTTCTTTCTTAGGCTCTGAGGTTCCAAAGACTCAAATAAGTCCAAAGACTGGAATAAGTTAATCTCAAGAGTCATGCTGCCAAAATGTCTTTAAGAGTAAATCACAAAAATCATCCAGGAGGTACAAAGCCAAAGACATTTAAACACCATTTAATATCACCAGTACAAATCAAGTCTGGGTGGATCTAGTCAGTTATGTATTCAGTTTGGTTTGTGATACCCTAAGGGTGCACAATTACTTTTGTTGGATACGTTGGGTAAGGTTTTTCTCCGGTAAATGAAATGCTCATTTATGAACTGTATTGTTATTTGAGTGTTTCCTCAAATAGTGTTTGTCTTACTTACATTTTTGTGTGTGTGGGTATCTGAAACAAATGGGCATGGCAAATATAAAAACAGAAGAAATCAACTGAGAAAATGTTAGAAGCATTAAAAAGGTTTTTTCTGACATAATTGCACACTGCGACTAAAACATACTTAATAATGTGTGATACATCCACGAGAACAAATAACAGCTGAGATTCGATTTGGCATGGACTGGACAAGATTCTGGATCTAAGCAACATCAGTGTTCAGTCTTACTGGTTGTTCCAGGTCATCCCACAGATTTTCAAGAGGAGTCACATCTGGGAAATTAGTGGGCCAGTCCAGATGTGTGACTGCTCCTGAATGTTCATCATGCCAATCAGTCACATAGCCCTGTGAGCACAAGAATTATCATCTTAGAATACAGGGATAGGAATGATCTCCTTGTCTGGCCTCCCCTCTTTCAAACACAGTGTCTGGGTTGCTCAAACTAGCCAGAAGGTGATGCCAAGTGTAGAACTCCAGCCCCTATGGTGGCAGGCTAGCAAATTGCCTCTGTGCCACCCCAGTGCCTGTACACTTTCTCCCATCCACCAGCCCTTTATTAGTTCATTGTCACAACACAGGCCAGTTGCTTTTACACAGAGTTTGAGTATGCTGTCCTGGTTCCCTTGGTGCTGCGTTCAGCTTTTCCCATAGAAAGATATTCCCTTGCTGAAGACTGAGGTGTGTCCTTTCTCATACAAGGTTCATCACCCAACCCTGGCACTGTACGCTCTGCTCCTCCAGGACCATGGGGTTCCCTCCAAACAGAGGAGGGGCATCTCTGCTCACCAGAATCAAGCCCTGCTGCCCTAAACACTGCTGTTCTCATTCTTTTTGGTTCTTGAAGATGTTTCACCTCTCATCTGAAAGGTTTCATCAGTTCTAGAAGCTGATGGGCAGTCCCAGGTATTTAACTCATTATGTATTTTATATTAAAACTAACTATGATAGATTCATCAACCAGGGTAAAGTCCTGCTCCATCCTCATTAAGCATTTAGAAATGGGTAACAATAGACAACTCCCCCTGTGAGTCTCAGCAACTTAAAACTGGCTGTTAAACTGGCTGTTAAAAAGAATGTCAAACCAAGTAGATCCTTTTCCATACTAACTCAGCTCCCACAACTCAAGCCACCCCATAGACTCAAAGAAAGGGAAGCCCCTGGTGAGGTTATTATTGCCACTCTCAGCAAAATCCATAAAAGAAATGTTTATGGTGATTTGGATTGGTGCTTCCTGCAGTGTTCTTACTCTAGTTCCTGATGAGGTGCTGAATATGTATTTTGTAATTGTCAGACTTGCAGCCAGGAATGAGGATGAAGACAGAAGTAGTGCTGGTGATTTATTAATGACATAGTGCAAATACAAATGAACAGCAAAAACGTAGAAATGTCGATAAGGGAAAAGGCCTAAGTGTGGACAAACAAAGGCCAGGTGGCGAAGCTAACATAAACAGACAGAGGCTAAGCCAATATATGGCAAACACACTCCCATAATCATACACACAATAGGGCCACTTTAACATAATCAATTAACTTAAAGTGTACATTAAATAAAGTATGTGACTCTTTGCTTTCAGTACCTGGTGTGCCCCTGCTGTGCAGCAATAACTGTACCTAAACATTTCTGTAACTGTTAGGAGGAATTGGAGGGATGTTGGTGGGTTTAATTATATTAGCTGCTCACTTCAGGTCCTTCTACAACATTTCTATTGAATTAAGGCCCAGACTTTGACTTGGGCCATTCCAAAACATTAACTTTATTCTTCTTTAATTGTTCTTTGTGTGTTTAGGATTGTTATCTTACTGCATGATCCACATTCTCTAGAGGTTCAGTTCATGGACAAATGTCCTGATATTTTCCTTTAGAATTTGCTGCTATAATTTAAAATTCATTATTCCATCAGTGATGGTAAGCCGTCCTGGATCAGATGCAGCAAAACAGTTCTATCCTACTTTCATCCGTCACTAAACTTTACCCTAACCTCACATTTACGCAGTAACAGAAATTTCTAAAGGGTTCACAAACTTTCAGGTACCCCTGTAGTTGAGAAAGGCTCTAGGGCAAGGGATAAGGCATTACTGTTCGATTTATTTTGTTCCCAGATGTATTTTCAAATATTATTATCATAGTAATACAGTTATGTCTCGGTTCCTCATGCATTTTGACCAGAAAAATTTGTTCTTGTCATTTGTTCGGTACTCGGCGCACTTGCTTTTCTGTGTTTTTCTTTAGTTTTTACATCTACAGTACTGTATTCTTAGTGTAAATAAATCTCCATGGGTCCTAAAAACGTTAGTAATAAGAGCCATTAGAGTAAGTGTTTTGGTTTTACTTTTCACCTTCAATCCCTGACTCATTAAATGATATGAGATTTTTCAACACTTTATTATTGAATAAGCTTTGGTAGTTGTAGGTTAATGTAAGTGTTAATGTGGAATCAGCTCCTCTATGATGCAGTACAGACTATATTAAACTCATCAGTTCATGATATATTTATCTTATGATGGATTTGTTGAACATATCCCCATCATAAATCATGGAGCTCCTGTACAATACAGCTCCATTAATGCTGATTATGCCTCATACAGGGGGATTTTCACTCAATTTACATAATTCCTTATGGAAGAAATATGCTTGGTATTTGTAGAACAAATTAATGTTGAGAACCGAGGTGCCACTGTATAATGATTTGTGGTTTTGGACACCACATGTTCCACTACGGCTCACTGTACCACTGCTTTTTTCTATTTTTAGAAGATCTGCTATGATTCACCCATCTACTGTGATGATGCCACTTCTGACACAAATGGCTCGACAAAGAACCTGGGAAACAAGGAATACTGTTCTTCATGAAGCTTTAACTAATAAATAAATAAATAGACTCTGAGGGAGCTGCCATGGCTGTGTTTGTGATAAAGCAGTTCTGAGATGATAGTGTTAAATACAGAGAACAAAAATAGATTTCGCTCTACTCAGAAAAGGTGGGAAAAAGTCAAGTTTGCAAGGAACAAGTAAGTCTCAAGCTTTGACAATCAAGTCCTGATTTAAGTCCCAAGTCAATACAAGTGAATCCCAAGTCAAGTCTTAAACTTAAAGTCCTATTCAATTCACCAAATGCCAAATGAAGTTGTTTAAGTGTGATAGCAGCCAAACTGAACAGGATAATAAAATAAGCATTCATAGCCAGAAATTCTTATAACTACCAAGACATTTTTTGACAAGGGAACTTAGAGAAAAATTAACAATATAAACGACACGTTGAGAGAGGGCTGTGTTCATCATTAGCTTCCTAAGTTAACTAGCTAGCTAATTACTATGCAAACTATATGACCACAAACGTACCATTCTTCAAGACAGAAACAGACGATAGATAACAGGATTGTTGCAAAAATTTAAAAGCAGATCCAGCTATTTTTATCCAGCTGCTGTTTTGGCCCTGTTTGAAGAATTGTTTATCATCTGGCATGTGGCAGTGATAGTTTAGTGGAGTGGTAGTGGTATGAACCATCCTCAAAGGACTTCATGGTTTCATGTGTCCACAAAGACCCGATGATTATCTTCTACACTGATATTAATTTCAGTTTGATTTGATGGTTGGTTGATGTTCCTCTTACAGCGCATTATTGCTATTATTGTGGTGTTATCAAAACATAAACAATGACTGAAGAAATGATGATCAGTGTGTTAGCAGAGTTAATCCCTGCATCATCTGGAGAGAAGGAGATAAAGAGAGATTCATTTAAATCATTATTATGACAGAAATAGATTAAATCGTAACAGATCAGTAGTTCAGTAGTCTGGACCAATTCCATGTTGTAAGATCCCTTTTCGTCTGCCACCATCATGAAGCATTTGTAGATTCCTGCATCAGTAGCACTTAAGTTCTTCAGCACCAATGAGCCATTCCCCTTAAGCAGCTCATCCACAGGAACATCCACACGACCATTATATCTCTCATCCGGATTAACATCCTTACCCTGTATCTGAAACACAATCACAGATCCAGATCCAGTTACTCCCTCTTGTGGCAAGAGCCGGTGTCTAATCAGACCACACTTATAATCATTTATATATCTGCCTGCAAGGTAACTGCATGATGAGTTTTGCAGCAATCCAACATTTCTATCTGGGTGCCTATTTTTTTGGCAGTACGTATGTATATACAGTATATGTTAAGTTACTCTTCTTTATGATTGTTTGTTGCTTTACCTTTCCTATAAAATTCTAACAGGATTTAGTTGGGTTGTGTTTTTGATTACTGTTTATTAGTACAAACATGAGGTAATGTCCTATGAGAAGAATTCAAAGCACTTCTTTCTGTCGCTCTGGATAAGGGCATCTGCTAAATGCTGTAAATAAAAATTAAATGGTAGCTCTGGCAGCTCCCTCTAACCTGTGATTGGCTGTGGCTTTCCATTGTGCTCTGCAGGTCCAGTATGCACGTCATTTCTTTATTGCAGAATAGAAACACGCAGAGACAAACATTTATTACTGTAATTTGCTACAGCAGTATGTTATTAATACTTCTTTCATACCTGTTTCAGTATCACTATATATTATCTTGATTTAAACATATATAAATAAAAGACAAGAGAACATAAATGTTAACAAATTTGTGTTTGATAATTAAGCTTTAAACGTTAAGAAGAGTAGCAGAAGTGATGTCATAATGTTTCTGATCATGTTTATGCTGCTCAGTGTTTCCTGTGCTGTAAGGTGACGGTTGCGTAGGTCACACAATCCAGATCTGAGGCAGTGTTTCTCTCAGCTGTTGCTCTGGACGATCTCTTGTTTTTCACACTTGCATGATGAAGATCCTCCTCCTAAGAGACACAGGAGCAGCAGAAAGCTCTTTAATCACATAAACAACAATAACTTTATCCAGATGTTATGTTTATTATATTAAATGATTTTTATATTGGGTCAAGAAGTTTCTCACACCTGAAATTTTATTGACACCTTTTGCATGATGAAAGAAGAATCTAACATTTGTGAATATTATCACCAGACAATATATATACTTTTCTGTTGTAATCCACAAAAAGATCTAACTGAGTAATACCATGTACAAAAATGTGCACAAATGTAGAACTTCTGGCAAGAAGCAAATACCTTTTAACAACATGATATGGTGCTGAATGATTTTACTGAACTTTTCCACAGTTCCTGAAAAGTACATCGCCAAACTATGCACATCACCACAAGCAACACTGAAGAACACAAGAAGCTGCATACAACCAGCGTCTGAAATCCAGGGGGAGATGGACATAGTCAGGGTCGGATCAGGCAGGGGTCGGTACCAGAATCACAAGTATCAAACACAATAGTTCAGAAAAGAGCGAACACAAGTTCAGGCTAAATGAGAAAAGCGAGCGAGTGTCCAAAGTGAAGCTTAAAGTGAGCATCAAAGCAGCCAGCGTCCAAAATCCAGAGTATAAGACACAGAGTATCTAAACGGGAGTCTAAACCATTCTCAGAATCAGTATCAAAGTGAACATGAAGCATGAGTATGAAGCCACAGTCACCGCTCTGACATACTGGCAATGACGCCAGTAACCTCTGACTTGTGTGTGTGTGTGTGTGTGTGTGTGTGTGTATACACATAATATACTGTACATGATTATGAAATTTAGAACCACCCATATGTCCTGCACATTTTAATTTTCCATCTTACTGGTCAGAGTCATGAGGATTCTGGTGCCTATCCCTGGAATGGGTCTAAACATGTAACTGGTGGGAGGTCAGACCATCGCTAGGCATGGTAGGGGGTCGTTGATGAACCAGCCTCCTCTCCCTCAGACCTAGTCATTCATGTCAACATGTGACAGCCAACCTGGCCAAAAGACACTGCTGGGATTCACTTGTTGTTACTTTATAGTGAGAATGGTTTTCATACCTTGTCAGTGGAATTTGTGGAGTTACTGCAGCAGCTACATGATGATACTGACTTCACTAAAATAAAGAAAATACAATAACACAATAAATACAGATATTCAATTGTTTATTGTAAATAAACACTGTAGATGACTGAATTTCTCACCTTGCTCTCCATACACACGCATGCTGATAATTATTAGGATGAAGACTGAACACACACAGGATAGGATAATAATGATGATCCAGGTATACTCAGGAGAAGAAAAATTCCTGGTATCAGAATTCTCACCAGAGACATTTTTTCTGTTTTCTTCTGAAATACAAAAACACAGACGAGCACAGAGTTATACTAGTAAAAAATAATTTCACACAGAGACCAAACTTAATTAATCAAGAAGGGGAAAAGTAAAGAATACACAAATGAATTGAGACAAATATGTGTTTTTCCTCATAAATCAGACAATTACTATAGAAAGAGCTCCAGGTCTGAAAATGTCCAAACACATTGATATAGAACTGGAGCTGTAATAAATTTGTTTCAGTTAGAACCAAGTGTACTTTCACCCATCTTACACTTATAGTTATTAAAATAACTGACACTAACCTGTAAAGCTCAGTCTGACTGTTTTCCTGAACTGAATGGGTTCCTGTTTTTTTCGAGTCCCGCAGTAATAAAGTCCCAGATCTGTCTCTGTAACTCCAGCAATCATCAGACTGAACGAGCTGCTGGTTTGGGTTATGGTAAAATGATTCCTGTTCACATCATAATTGAGGATAATGTTTTTAAACAGTTTACTTCTGCTACCAGAAATCAGCTCTTCCAGCTCCTCAGATCTCTGTTGAAACCAAAATATCTCTTCATCATCAGCAGTGATGTTACAGTTTCAGACTGATGTTTCCTCCTGGATGAAAACAGATCTGAGATCAAAGCTGGAATAATCTTCTGAAGGATAGAGAGTGTGAAGGAAACTGAAAGAAGAAAAAATCACAGTAAGAGAGCAGATTAATCATCAATCTCCAAATCACCCAGTTTCGTGTGTTTTCAAGTCTTGTGTCTTTATGTTCTTTTAAGTCTTTTCTTTTGTCTTTTATAGTTTTTCCTTTTGTGTAACGTTTTTTGATTATTCATTTTACTCAAGTTTTTTCCGCCAAACAGGAGCATCAGAACAGAATCTGAAGATTTTTACCGCTTCATGTTCCATGGTGTGACGTCGGACGACAGGCAGAGGGGCCCGGTTTCCCGTTTCCATCCTCCTTCGCGTGAGAGCCTCCACAAAGCAATCAGACAAGTACCACTGTGTGGCTGTTCTGGGTCCCTGATTTTATCGTTCTTTGCGTTTTTAAGCTAAAACCACGCTTCAACATAGACTTATTCACGCCTAAGTAAATTTTAACATACTATCCACATCCAACGTAATTAAGGTTACCAGTTTAGCATTGCAACGTTAGTAATTATTACGCGCGACCGATAAGTTACATAGTCATCTTGGTTTCCGATTTTACTACTGTAATGTGGACGCTTGCCATTATTCCCTGTTCTCCATACTGTGATATATACATGTTCATCGTCATTTTATGATTTTAACTCTGTGATAACACTTGTTATTACCTTAGATAATCTGTTGGTATTGAATTGTTTGTGAGTTAATAAACTTGTTTATAAACCTTTTGAAGTTCCGCCTGGTTTGAGAGCTCACTCATTCAAAGATCGAGAAAACTACTTGGAATTCACTATTCAGAACTAGACTGATCAAGTGTTGTCTTTTTCCTGGTTTCCAGATCAGCCAGTGAATTATTTATATTTTAATAATCGATTTGGTGGTGCCCGTATTTAATTAATTAATATATAATTTAATTAATTAATATATAATTTAATTAATAAAGTTTAATAAAAAATTAATCCAATTAAAGTGTAGTCTTAGTTTGCTACAACCTGTAATAGTAATGTCATAATATTTAGATTTATATTGTTGAACTTTGGCATGGTAAACCTTCTCCAAATACAGTCACAACCTATGAAGATGACAAAATTGTTGCGTATCACGTTTCTGCAATACTGACATAACAAACTCCATCATCTGAAAAGGGGGACTAAGTTTTCCACCATTTTAATAGATTTAATAAAAATGCATTTCCATGACCTGCATACTTTTTATTTATTTTTTTTATTTTAATGTTGTTGTTTTTTTTACCAAAAATTGTTCCATTAAAAGTTTAAAGATGCTATACACATCTTTTCCATTCACATCACCAGAGTAAGCTCCCATTATTTCCTCCAGTGGGTTCAGAGCCACAGCACTGCACTGATATTTCATACACCATAGAATGTCTACATAATACACTTAAATATAATATATATATAGTGCAGTAACAATAAAAAAGTCTGCCTTTTAGTTTAAGAAATATTATTTAAAAACATAAATAAATAAATAAATAAATAAATAAATAAAAACCTCTCACAACATTTGTGACATCCATACAAATGTGTACAACTAAAGCACCTGTACAGCCTAAACTTTTAACTTTGTACAGATGTTTTTTTAATTCTAATACTATAACAATGAGATGAAAGAAACACATAATAGGAAAAACACCAGCTTACCTTTTTAGAGGTAGCAATGTAAAACGCTGTAGCAGTTTATGAACTCACCAAAGAGCAGCTGTAGAGTGAGCAGATGCAGGAGCTTGGCCATTTCTCTCAGAGATCCTTTGGGGGTCTGCAGTCCTGAGATGCAGCGACTGAGGTGATGACAATATTGACCACAAACTCAAACTTCCTGTTCCTCTGAACTGTCCAATAAGCAGCTGGCATCTCTAACATCAATTCAG
Organism: Ancistrus triradiatus; assembly: GCA_025084515.1. Lineage (NCBI taxonomy): Eukaryota > Metazoa > Chordata > Actinopteri > Siluriformes > Loricariidae > Ancistrus > Ancistrus triradiatus. The sequence goes on from JAJAGP010002972.1 coordinate 74,695, forward strand.
CAGTTCATTGCTAAGGATGGTTAATAAGATTAATGATTATTAAGGGAAACACAAGGAACTAGTTGAAAAACTGAATATTACATAGGTTTTAATATTGTCTAACTGGAAACAGGTGAGGTGTTCGTGCAGATAACAAAACTGCAAAACCTGATTCATTTCAAACTGTGGACCCCATGTATAAGTAACTTCATAGTTATACTATGATGAAAATTATAAATTAGTGATGCCCTTTTCTAGCTTGTTCTACTTTGGGTCAGAACGCTGAAGCAGTGACTATGAGAAATTAGATGAGAAATGAAAAATCCGAAGTCTGAATCATTGAGCCACTACCGCTCTAAGATGCTACCAGTGACTGATTTGCCGTGAGCAAAGACTGAAGCTGGGGGTCATCTTTGAATTTGTAGTTTAACTCCAGCCATCTCAACTACAAACAAGTTATTCTGGCATCTGAAAATACGTATTCGAACTATAGAAACCTGACCAAACAAGTATTGCCATGGTGATGAAGACTAAATCATAAAAAACACACAGCTATTCTTCTGGTGGTTTTAGAAGCCACATGCTCTGAACAGGAAATAACCAACGCCTAGCTCTAAATGAGGGCAGGGGTCGTTACTCAGAACAGAGACCAGAGGTGTGTGAAGCCATACATAAATGTTTAAGTGACTGTAAGTGTTAGACGGCCACTTTTTATGACAAATACTGAACATCAAACTTTGTCTTTCAACAGTGTGAGATTAAAACTCGTATCTGAATAAGAAGCACACAGAATAATGGAATGTTGTTGTTGTGATGCAGTGGAACGTCTGCTTTGAATGACCACTGAAACCACAGTGAGGAGCCACCTATTCTTTCCATTTGCTAAAGGTATCCATAACCATGCACTCTGCAGATCTGCACAGGAAAGAGCCCACTGTAGGGTACAAACTGAGGCCGGCTCTTTCCTAAATGTATTTAACTGACAACTGACCACAACTTGAGTTCAGTAAGTCAGCTCTTGAGAAATATATCACAAAACATTTTTAAATGGTCAGTTAATCCATTAAAGAAAAATGTTATGTAATGACTACTATATTTCACTCCATATAAACTTGGAGCTACAAATTCCACACAGGTGCATTCCAAATCTGGGATCGAACCAGGAATCTCTAGAGCTGTGAGGTAGCAGTCGCTGCTTGCACCACCATGCCATCCTACATGCCACAAAAAGCATCTGCAAAAAGTTCTTTCTTAGGCTCTGAGGTTCCAAAGACTCAAATAAGTCCAAAGACTGGAATAAGTTAATCTCAAGAGTCATGCTGCCAAAATGTCTTTAAGAGTAAATCACAAAAATCATCCAGGAGGTACAAAGCCAAAGACATTTAAACACCATTTAATATCACCAGTACAAATCAAGTCTGGGTGGATCTAGTCAGTTATGTATTCAGTTTGGTTTGTGATACCCTAAGGGTGCACAATTACTTTTGTTGGATACGTTGGGTAAGGTTTTTCTCCGGTAAATGAAATGCTCATTTATGAACTGTATTGTTATTTGAGTGTTTCCTCAAATAGTGTTTGTCTTACTTACATTTTTGTGTGTGTGGGTATCTGAAACAAATGGGCATGGCAAATATAAAAACAGAAGAAATCAACTGAGAAAATGTTAGAAGCATTAAAAAGGTTTTTTCTGACATAATTGCACACTGCGACTAAAACATACTTAATAATGTGTGATACATCCACGAGAACAAATAACAGCTGAGATTCGATTTGGCATGGACTGGACAAGATTCTGGATCTAAGCAACATCAGTGTTCAGTCTTACTGGTTGTTCCAGGTCATCCCACAGATTTTCAAGAGGAGTCACATCTGGGAAATTAGTGGGCCAGTCCAGATGTGTGACTGCTCCTGAATGTTCATCATGCCAATCAGTCACATAGCCCTGTGAGCACAAGAATTATCATCTTAGAATACAGGGATAGGAATGATCTCCTTGTCTGGCCTCCCCTCTTTCAAACACAGTGTCTGGGTTGCTCAAACTAGCCAGAAGGTGATGCCAAGTGTAGAACTCCAGCCCCTATGGTGGCAGGCTAGCAAATTGCCTCTGTGCCACCCCAGTGCCTGTACACTTTCTCCCATCCACCAGCCCTTTATTAGTTCATTGTCACAACACAGGCCAGTTGCTTTTACACAGAGTTTGAGTATGCTGTCCTGGTTCCCTTGGTGCTGCGTTCAGCTTTTCCCATAGAAAGATATTCCCTTGCTGAAGACTGAGGTGTGTCCTTTCTCATACAAGGTTCATCACCCAACCCTGGCACTGTACGCTCTGCTCCTCCAGGACCATGGGGTTCCCTCCAAACAGAGGAGGGGCATCTCTGCTCACCAGAATCAAGCCCTGCTGCCCTAAACACTGCTGTTCTCATTCTTTTTGGTTCTTGAAGATGTTTCACCTCTCATCTGAAAGGTTTCATCAGTTCTAGAAGCTGATGGGCAGTCCCAGGTATTTAACTCATTATGTATTTTATATTAAAACTAACTATGATAGATTCATCAACCAGGGTAAAGTTCCTGCTCCATCCCTCATTAAGCATTTAAGAAATGGGTAAACAATAGACAAACTCCCCTGTGAAGTCTCAGCCAACTTTAAAAAACTGGCTGTTAAAAAGAATGTCAAACCAAGTAGATCCTTTTCCATACTAACTCAGCTCCCACAACTCAAGCCACCCCATAGACTCAAAGAAAGGGAAGCCCCTGGTGAGGTTATTATTGCCACTCTCAGCAAAATCCATAAAAGAAATGTTTATGGTGATTTGGATTGGTGCTTCCTGCAGTGTTCTTACTCTAGTTTCTGATGAGGGGCTGAATATTTATTTTGTAATTGTCACTCTTGCAGCCAGGAACTAGGATGGAGACAAAAGTACCAGTGCTGGTGATTTATTAATGACATAGTGCAAATACAAATGAACAGCAAAAACGTAGAAATGTCAACGAGAGAAAAGGCCTAAGTGTGAACAAACAAAGGCCAGGTGGCTAAGCTAACAAACAGACAGAGGCTAAGCCAATATATGGCAAACACACTCCCATAATCATACACACAATAGGGCTCCTTTAACATAATAAATTAACTTAAAGTGTACATTAAATAAAGTATGTGACCCTTTGCTTTCAGTACCTGGTGTGCCCCCGCTGTGGAGCAGTAACTGTACCTAAACATTTCTGTAACTGTTAGGAGGAATTGGAGGGATGTTCGTGGGTTTAATTATATTAGCTGCTCACTTCAGGTCCATCTACAACATTTCTATTGAATTAAGGCCCGGACTTTGACTTGGGCCGTTACAAAACATGAACTTTCTTCTTCTTTAATTGTTCTTTGTGTGTTTAGGATTGTTATCTTACTGCATGATCCACATTCTCTAGAGGTTCAGTTCATGGACAGATGTCCTGATATTTTCCTGTAGAATTTGCTGCTATAATTCAGAATTCATTATTCCATCAGTGATGGTAAGCCGTCCTGGATCAGATGCAGTAAAACAGTTCTATTCTGGTTTCATCCGTCACTAAACTTTACCCTATCCTCACATTTACGCAGTAACAGAAATTTCTAAAGGGTTCACAAACTTTCAAGTACCCATGTAGTTAAGAAAGGCTCTAGGGCAAGGGATAATTCCTTATAATCACTTAATTCACAGATCACATGCTCCCAGAATGCTGTTGAGAGGCATTACTGTTCGATTTATTTTGTTCCCAGATGTATTTTCAAATATTATTATCATAGTAATACAGTTATGTCTCGGTTCTTCATGCATTTTGACCAGAAAAATTTGTTCTTGTCATTTGTTCGGTACTCGGCGCACTTGCTTTTCTGTGTTTTTCTTTATTTGTACATCTACAGTACTGTATTATTAGTGCAAATAAATCTCCATGGGTCCTAAAAAGGTTAGTAATAAGAGCCATTAGAGTAAGTGTTCTGGTTTAACTTTTCACCTTCAATCCATGACTCATTAAATGTCATGAGATTTTTCAACACTTTATTATAAAATAAGCTTTGTGTTAATGATTTTGGGTAGCTGTAGGTTAATGTAAGTGTTAATGTGGAATCGGCTCCTCTATGATACAGTACAGACAATATTAACCTCATCAGTTCATGATACATTTAGCTTATGATGGATTTGTTGAACATATCCCCATCTTAAATCAGGAGCTCCTGTACAATACAGCTCCATTAATGCTGATAATGCCTCATACAGGGGGATTTTCTGGGGTTCTGGAACCCATTCACCAAATTTAAATAATTCCATGGAATAAATATGCTTGATATTTGTCAAACAAATTAATGTTGAGAACCGAGGTACCACTGCATAATGATTTGTGGTTTTGGACACCACATGTTCCACCTCGGCTCACTGTACCACTGCTTTTTCCTATTTTTCCAAGAGCTGCTCCAATTATCCCATCTACTGTGATGATGCCACTTCTGACAAGTCAATACAAGTGAATCCCAAGTCAAGTCCTAAACTTAAAGTCTTTCAATTCACCAAATGCCAAATGAGGTTGTTTTAGTGTGCTAGCAGCCAAACTGAACAGGATAATAAAATAAGCATTCATAGCCAGAAAATCTTATAACTACATTTTTTGACACGAGCACTTAGAGAAAAATTAACAATATAAACGCGACGTTGAGAGAGGGCTGTGTTCATCATTAGCTTTTTAAGTTAATTAGCTAACTAATTACTATGTAAACTATATGAGCACAAACGTACCATTCTTCATGACAGAAACAGACGATAGACAACAGAATTGTTCCAAACATTTCAAAGTAGATCTAGATATTTTTGTTGTTTTGGCCCTGTTTGAAGAATTGTTCATCATCTAGCATGTGCCAACGATAGTTTAGTGGAGTGGTAGTAGTATGAACCATCCTCAAAGGACTTCATGGTGTCATGTGTCCACAAAGACCAGATGATTATCTTCTACACTGATATTAATTTCAGTTTGATTTTATGGTTGGTTGATGTTCCTCTTACAGCGCATTATTGCTATTATGGTGGTGCTATCAAAACATAAACAATGACTGAAGAAATGATGATCAGTGTGTTAGCAGAGTTCATTCCTGCATCATCTGGATCATCTGGAAAGAAGGAGATAAAGAGAGATTCATTTAAATCATTATTATGAGAGAAATATTTATACTGTAACAGATCCTAAAGGAAATCTCTCAGAAATGTTATTAGCTTTAACATTCACTCACTTCTTGGTGAAGTTTCTTCATATGTTTCTTTGCCAGGCATCGTTGTTTCTTTAGGGAAATTAAAAAAGAAAAATAATAAACATGCTACAGATTTATCACCATCACAGATTTATCCACTTTCCTAATAATGCTCCATTAATCTACTCCTTAAGTTCAAATCAGGGACCAGTGTAACCCTGCCGTCCTACAGAGTGGAACAGTGAAGATTCGGGAAAGAATCCTCCCATTCATTTAACCTTAAAGATTTAAATCATTATTTTAGACCTGGTTAGACCGATTCACCATGAGCGAGCAAACTTTTATTATTTTAAAATTTGTTTTCTGATGGGCATTACCTGTTCTACTGAGGCTAACTCACTCACCATCAACTTTGAGTTCAATAGTCTGGACCAAGTCATATTTTTTATATCCCTCTTTGTCTGTCACCACCATGGAGAATGTGTATGTTCCTGCATCAGACATTCTGACGTTCTTCAGCACCACGGAGCAGTTCCCTTTCACAGGAACATAGACACGATCCTTATATTCCTCACCTGGATAAATCTCCTCACCATGTCTCTCAAATACAGTCCCAAATGCAGTCTGACATATAACATGTGGGGGTTGACTAAAATCATGTTTGAACTGACAGGGTAAGACAACTGTGGAATTCAGTCGAGCAGATACAGGGATAGAGTCTGCAGAGAGGAAACCTGAAAGGAAACATTAACATCTAGATTAATTTAGGAACTCTTAATTCATAAACCATGTCCTTGTAATAAGAGAACTATAAATCTGTTTTATAGAAACTGGTGACTCACTGATACACGCAGAAATCCACAGAACACAAGGAAAGAGAAGGAAGGTCATGATGTTTATCTGAATCTCTATAGGACTGTGAAGATCATCTAAAACTGAAAAGATGGACACAGACATGTTTAAAGTCAACATATTTTAAATGAAATTTCTTAGTGTCTCCTTGGTTGAAACAACTTCATGTAAGTGTTTTTAATAACTGCCTACTGGGAGAAAAGTTTGCCCTCTACTGAATTCTTTCAACTGAGCAATATTTGAGGGGGTTCATGCAGGGACCGCCCACCTCAATCCCCCACAGCATCTCAATGGAATTCAGAACCTCCACCTCTAACTTTTGAGTCATTTCTTAGTGGATTAACTTGTATGTTTGCAATCATGATCATGTTAGAAGGTCCATGTTTTCACATACATTGTTCCAAGTCCACATTTGGAATTGTAAATTGGTATGATAGGGAATTCAAAGCCAATGCTGGCCAGACCCCAACAAGGATAAACCCACGATAAAATGAAAATGAAGTTTAAAATAAAATTTAACATGAACATAAAATAAACCTTTAGCACATTTCAACAGACCCAATCTTTCTATACAAAATTAAAATAAAAAGGTGAAGTGAGAGACTGAACATACTGGGATGATGTATGAAAGAGCAAACGCTTTCGCAGACAGATGGATCTTACCTTGAGATTTGGGCTAAATAATCCTTGTGCGTTCTCTGAGGTCCAGAGTCCAAGAGCTGTGGCAGTGAAGGATCCAGCTCCACCTGTAGAGGCTTTTGTGATTGGGAGGGTAAAACAAAAGTCCAATGAATTGTTTTTTGATTTTCCTAATGAAAATATACTTTACAATGGCAAGGAAAAACTCCCTAAGCGTTATAAGGAAGAAACCTTGGGAGGACCAAGACTCAAAAAGGAACCAAAACCCCCTTGGGTGGCTTAGATGATAAATGTAAGAATTAAACTAAATTATCTAGTCAAATAAGTCTGTAGTAATAGTTCAGGAAATAACAGTTGTGCAGCCGGTAAAGGGCTCCGCAACCATGAATTAGCACTTCTATACCCCACAGCCCACTAATTTGAAAGCTATCTGAAAGCAAACATGGCCAGGGACACAGGTATGTGTGCTCCCATTTGTAGTCGTTAGTAATGTATTTTAATAATGACAACCCCAAATCAGAAAAAGTTTAGACGGTATGGAAAATGTACATTAAAAAACATATGCAGTTTACCTTACATTTTGTGATACATACAGTGGGGCAAAAAAGTATTTAGTCAGCCACTGATTGTGCAAGTTCTCCTACTTAGAAAGATGAGAGAGGTCTGTCATTTTCATCATAGCTACACTTCAACTATGAGAGAAAAAATGAGAAAAAAAAAATCCAGGAAATCACATTGTAGGATTTTTAAAGAAATTAATTTAATTTAATTATGTTGGAAAATAAGTATTTGGTCAATAACAAAAGTTCAACTCAATACTTTGTAACATAACCTTTGTTGGCAGTGACAGAGGCCAAACGTTTCCTGTAAGTCTTCACCAGGTTGGCACACACTGTAGCTGGTATTTTGGCCCATTCCTCCATGCAGATCTCCTCTAGAGCAGTGATGTTTTGGGGCAACACGGACTTTTAACTCCCTCCACAAATTTTCTATGGGGTTGGGGTCTGGAGACTGGCTAGGCCACTCCAGGACCTTGAAATGCTTTTTACAGAGCCACTCCTTCGTTGCCCGAGTGGTGTGTTTGGGATCATTGTCATGCTGGAAAAAATCCAGCCACGTCCATCTTCCATGCTCTCACTGATGGAAGGAGTTTTGGCTTAAAACTCACAATTTACCATGGCCCGTTCATTTCCTTAACACGGATTCAGTCGTACTGTTCCCTTGCGAAAAAAACAGCCCCCAACCATGTGTTTCCACCCCCATGTTCACAGTAAGTTGGTGTTCTTGGGATGCGAAACTCAGCATCCTTTTTCCTCCAGTTGAGTTTTTACCAAAAAGTTCTATTTTGGTTTCATCTGACCACATGATATTCTCCCAATCCTCTTCTGGATCATCCATATGCTCTCTGGCAAACTTCAGACGGACCTGGACATGTACTGGCTTAAGCAGGGGGGCACGCCTGGCACTGCAGGATCTGAGTCCCTCTCGGCGTAGTGTGTTACTGATGGTAGCCTTCTTACTTTGGTCCCAGCTCTCTGCAGGTCATTCATCAGGTCCCTCCATGTAATTCTGGGACTTTTGCTCACCGTTCTCATGATCATTTTGACCCTACGGGATGAGATCTTGTGTGGAGTCCCAGATCGAGAGAGATTATCAATGGTCTTGTATGTCTTACAATTGCTCCCACAGTTGATTTATTCACACCAACCTGCTTGCCTATTGTAGATTCACTCTTCCCAGCCTGGTGCAGGTCTACAGATAATAAGGTCAAACAGGTGCCATTAATACAGGTAACGAGTGGAGGACAGAAGAGCTTCTTAAAGAAGAAGTTACAGGTCTGTGAGAGCCAGAAATCTTGCTTGTTTGTGGGTGACCAAATACTTATTTTCCACCATGATTTACAATTAAATTCTTTAAAGATCCTACAATGTGATTTCCTGGATGTTTTTTCTCATTTTGTCTCTCATAGTTGAAGTGTGCCTATGATGAAAATTACAGACCTCTCTCATCTTTCTAAGTAGGAGAATTTGCATGGCTGACTAAATACTTTTTTGCCCCACTGTAGTTCCAGATATTTTGTGTTTTTTCTGGACAACTTCATTTAATTTGTTAATAAACATCCATTTCTGCCTGCAACACATTCCAAAAAACGTTGGGACGGCGGCAATTGAGGAGTACTAATGAATTTTTAAATAACTAAATGATGTGATTTCAAACAGGTGATTATAATCATGATTTGGTACAAAGCAGTATCCAGGAAAGCCTGAGTCAACATAAGCTGCCTTCAAGACAACATCTTTTCCAGGGACGTCCATGCATTTTTCAACAAGATAATGCAAAACAACCCAAATCAGACAATGTTAGGACTGAAATATATAAATCCTTTCCAGAATTTCTTTGAGGAACATTGTTTTTAAACACTTCAATCATTTTCATTCACATCTTTCCTCCTCAAAGCCTCAGCATTTCCTGGATGCTGATTTTGTATCAAATCATGATTATAATCACCTTTTTGAAATCACATCATTATTTTGTTTTTTATCTTATTACTAGCTCTAAATTGCCCCTGTTCGAACTTTTTTGGAATGTGTTACAGACATAAAATGCAGGAATGGATGTTTATTAACAAATGAAATGAAGTTGATCAGAAAAAAAAAACATGAAATATCTCATTGTCATTCATATTGTCTGAAATTAAATAAAAGTCAAAGGAAATGTAAGGAACACTGCAGGCATCAGCTGCACAACTGCATGCACAAGATAACACCTCACAACGTATACAAGTGTGGATGTTCCTAAGCCATGCCCTGAGGTAACTACACTCAGTAATCAGTTTATCTACTGCTAGCCCATGACTTTTGGCATGTCAGTGTACAATATATACTGCTGTTTATTGTGAAATTCTGGGGTTTGTTTTAAACTACTAAATATTTTATTAAAATACTAAATATTGCTCTTAAAAGCCCCAAATGAAAAGTAAAGCAGCTGCAATGGAAATCTAACTTTTATTTCAGTTCAGCTGAATTAAGGCGTGATCTAGACCAGCATTTCTCAACCCTAGCCCTGAATGCCATATTTTACTGCTTTTACTGCTTTAACACATTCCCTTTAACTCATTAAATTTAGTCCATTCCTCCGTACAGAACAGCTTCAGCTCTGGGATGTTGGTGGGTTTCCTCACATTAGCTGCTCGCTTCAGGTCCTTCCACAACATTTCCATTGGATTAAGGTCAGGACTTTGACTTGGCCATTCCAAAACATGAACTTTATTCTTCTGTAACCATTCTTTGGTTAGAAACGGACTTGTGTGTTAGGGTCGTTGTCTTGCTGCAGACCCACCTTCTCCTGAGATTTCAGTTAAGGACAGGTCCTGCATTTTCCTTTTAGAATTCTCTTGATATTCATTCAAAATTCAGTGTTCAACAATGAGGCAAGCCGTCTGCCCAGATGCAGCAAAACAGGCCAAAACCATGATACTACCACCACCATGTTCAGGGATGGGATAAGGTTCTTATGCGGAAGCAGTGTTTTCCTTTCTCCAAACATAACGCTTTTCTTTTTTAAACCAAAAAGTTCTATTTCTTGTCGCATCCATCCACAAAACATCATTCTGCTCGTCCATGTGATCTTTAGCAAGTGCAGACGACGCAGCATGTTCTTTTTGGAGAGCAGTGGCTTTTCTCTTGCCAAAACCCTGCCATGCACACCCATTGGGTTTAGTGTTCTTCTGTTGGTGGACTCGTGAGCATTAACATTAGCCAATGTGAGAGCGGCCTTCGTGCTTAGAAGTTATACTTCTGGGGTCCTTTGTGACCTCACCAACTATACACGCCTTAGCTCTTGGATGATCTGGTTGGTCGGCAACTCCTGGTGAAGGGAGGGTAACAAATGGTCTTTTTCTGAGTCCTCGGAAATCTCCTTTGTTCGTACCATGATACACTTCCACAAACATGTGTTGTGAAGAGCAGATGTTGTTAGATACCTGTTCTTTAAATAAAACAGGGTGCCCACTCACACCTGATTGTCATCCCATTGATTGAAAACACCTGACTCAAATTTCACCTTCAAATTAACTGCTAATCCTAGAGGGTCACATACTTTTGCCACTAATATGTAATATTGGATCATTTTCCTCAATAAATAAATGACCAAGTATAATATTTGTGTCTCATTTGTTTAACTGGGTTCTCTTTATCTACTTTTAGGACTTGTGTGAAAATCTGGTGATATTTTAGGTCATATTTATGCAGAAATATAGAAAATTCTAAAAGGTTCACAAACTTTCACTGTAATTTGCTATTTATGTGCTACCTAAATCAGGCTTTAAAATAAGGTGATTTTGCGGTTATTAAATAAGATCTAATGAAGTTACTCACTACTTGAGTTCTCTTTTTACTAGATACTTTCTTACTTTTACTCAGATAATAATTTAAATGGCTACTTTTACTTTTACTTCACGTTTCCGAATATCTTGTTCGACTAGTCATGGCAATGTACATGAATGCGAGGACACTCATCAACACAACGGCTGGGAACACAGATGCGTTTGACATCGGCGTTGGCGTTCATCAAGGCTCAATACTCAGCCCTCTGTTATTTATCACAGTGATGGAAGAAATCACGAAGTCGATACGCACAGGCGACATCTGGAATCTTATGTATGCAGACGATATTGTTCTAACGGCCACATCAGAACAGGGCGCAGCACCAATGTTTGAAAAATGGAACGCTCGGCTAGCCGATCATGGGTTCAAAGTCAACATTGGCAAAACAAAAGTGATGAACACTGGCGAACCCATCGAACCCACAGCCACTGTCGTTGGCCCTGCTCAGTTTGCAAAGCTGGTGTGGGCAGCAATTCAATCATGTGTCAGCAGTGCCAACAGTGGTGTCACAAACGTTGCTCAAAAACAACTGGTCCATTGTCAAAAGCGACCAATTTTATTTGTCCTACTTGCATCAACCCACGACAACAAGTACGACGCAACAATACAATTAGAGCCATTGACGTTGAAACGGTCACATCGTTTCAATACTTAGGCGATGTATTAGACTGTACTGGAACAGCCGGAGCTGCCGTTCGGGCACGCATATGTGTGGCGTGGAATAAATGGCGTCTCCTCGCTTCTATACTGATGCGGCGCGACATCCCACTACTCCTACGTTCAAGACAATATGGCTCAGTGATACGTCCCGTGCTGTTGTACGGTGCAGAAACATGGCCAATGACAACAAAACTCGAACAGCAACTTCACCGAACTGACATGAAAATGCTCCGATGGATGCAACGTGTTAGTCTGAAAGACCACATCCAATCGACCGAAATCCTGCGTCGAGCTGGCTTATGTGCGATAAAGGACGCATGTCGGCAACACCGTTTGCGATGGTTTGGTCATGTTAAACGAAGTGAAAACAGTGCTATACTTTCTATCGCAGACCTTGAAGTACCTGGCATCCGTCCCAAAGGCCGCCCGAAAAAGACCTGGATGCAAACGATTCAACAAGACCTGAAAGCGTTGAACCTCAATGAACTGGACACAGCTGACACACAGCTGGACACAGCTAATCTGGCGTCGAAAACTGGCGACAACGAAGCAACGTCCTACCCCGGAACCGGGAAAATGGACGATAAACGAGGATTGATTGATTGATTGATTGATTACTTTTACTTCAGTCAATATTATTTTTAAAATAACTACTTTTACTTGAGTTCAGTTTTTGGCTATTCAATACCCAGCTCTGAGCGTCACACAACATAAATGATATAAAATAAATCTAACAAATGTAGTCACATGTTTGTCCTGAAGCAAACACTAAAGTAAAGCACATACTCAACAGGACTTAAAAAATAAATTAAGACTATTAAAAATTGGACTGAACCATGTTTTATAATAGTGTGCTAAACACGGATAAATCTGGTATGTCATTTTGTATTTATTTCACACTGTTTGCACATTTAAACTCACACACACACACACACACACACACACACACACTGTTATCTGTAATCAAAAAGATTATTTATTGTGATATTATCGTGACTGGCAGTAAGAGGGAGGCGAACGGAGAAAACTGATTCAAAAACATTAAAAGAAAATATGACCAAAGGCACATAAGAGTAGAGTAAACAGCCGTACCTTACGGAAGATCCACCGCGCTGAGCGAAAGCCAGGTACAACAAAAAAAAGTTAGTGTTCATAGACTGGAGGAATAAACAGGTTAAACAGGAACAAATGATCGCTAACACTTGTAGAAACACAACAACTTAGGAACTTGTTTGGTGAAATAAATATTCAATCTGTGAGAGATATCAGATCATGGCGACCACATAACACAGCACGAGGAAAGGGTGTTACGGAAGTGACGCAAACTTCCGCTGCAGCCTAGCTTAGCACAGCTCAGACTGCTCCGGCTGGTTTGGTTTGGTTGAAGGATTTTTGGATTCAGACTCAGCTGGTCAGGCTTGCCTAGGTCATTGGTTTTTTAGTTTGTTGGACACACACATGGGCTGGTTTGAACTGGTCTGGGTTAGCTGAATCTAGGTTGTCTGGCTGATCCTAGCTTGTCAGGTTACAATCTAACTGGTCTGGCTGATTTTGGCTTGAAGTCACCTCAAACCTTTAGAGATCCTCTCCTTGACCCCCTTGCAGTTTTCTGCTGTAAACACAGCCCTCCACGTCATCCTTCAGCATCTGAACTCCTATGCCAGGATCCTGTTTGTGGACTTTTTAACACTCTCATCCCAGCTGTGCTGCATGTGCCCGACTCCACCTGCAGGTGGATCATGGCTTTCCTGCCTAACAGGAAGCAGTTTGTGAAGCTGGGAAAACATGTCTCTGACCCCCAAACCACCAACACCAGTACCCCTCAGAGCTGTGTCCTCTCACCGCTACTCTTCTCACTCTACACAAACAGCACTAACCTAACACCAGCTAGATCCTGATGGGGCCTAATGGGGCTGGGTGTCGCCACTGATATCCTGAATCGATTTGATTCTGATTCACAAGGTCACGATTCGATTTGAATTCAGATTCGATTCAATAATGATTCATTTCGGGATATTTCAGTTACAACACCAGGTTTTGTTTGGATATGAAAAGAGATTTTCAGAGAACTAATGATGTATTTGTACAAATATCACAACCTGCTTATTAAAAATATTAGTGCTTACAAGAAAGAATTAATCTAATCCATCTGCGTTTGGAATGGCCACCTCACTCAAATGTTTACGTCTGGGTATATTTTCTGTTTACACAGAAAATGCTTAACCAATGCAGGCTAGATCTTGGTGCATGAAAAAATATCTGGATTAAAGATATACGCATACACAGAAAAAATGCGCTAATTTTAAAGAGTGATCTCGGGTATATATGAATCGATATTGATTCATTCAGATGAAGATCGATGTGAATAGAAAAATTGATTTTTTAACCTCACCCCTACCTCCTGAGACAACAGCTGGGCAACCTGCTAGATGTGGCTGAAGGGTCAGCTACACCAACCTAACACTAATTAGACCTGCTGGCTGACCAGCCATTAGAGCCTAAAGCAGCTAAAACCAGCAACTCATCTTAAGCTGGATTTAGATTTTTTTTTTAAGCAGGGATCTATACAGTACATCACAAAGCGGTGTTCTGGGTCTTCTTACTCAGTCTGCAACAGATTAATGCCCACATGAAGTCCAGGACCCAAGGTTTCCCAGCAGGACATCAGTTTTATTCACTTCACAGTTCAGTGCTTTTCATGTTATGGAAGAACAGTGTGAATGTATTTGTGATGTAAAATGTATGTGAAGTGTGTATGGTATTGTATGTAAAAGTATTTATTACATCAGATCATGTAACAGCTCCAACCTCACAATCTGATGATACTGTGATGATGTTTGGGATAGCAGCACGGCTTTGCTTTTTCACACAATAACAGTATCACCACGTTAACGTGTTACCAAGTAACAGGCATTATGCAAATATATAACATGTGCAAATAACGCAAAAACAGTAAGACAGTGGTGCTTGAAAATTTGTGAACCCTTTAGAATGTTTTATGTTCCTGCATAAATATGACCTAAAACATCATATTTTCACACAAGTCCTAAAAGTAGATAAAGAGAACCCAGTTAAACAAATGAGACAAAAATATTATACTTGGTCATTTATTTATTGAGGAAAATGATCCAATATTACATATTAGTGAGTGGCAAAAGTATGCGAACTTCTAGGATTGGCAATTAATTTGAAGGTGAAAATAGAGTCAAGTGTTTTCAATCAATGGGATGACAATCAGGTGTGAGGGGCACCAAGTCTGCTCTTCACAACACATGTTTGTGGAAGTGTATCATGGCACGAACAAAGGAGATCTCTGAGGACCTCATAAAAAGAGTTGTTGATGCTCATCAGGCTGGAAAAGGTTACAAAACCATCTCTAAAGAGTTTGGACTCCACCAATCCACAGTCAGACAGATTGAGTACAAATGGAGGAAATTCAAGACCATTGTTACTCTCCCCCAGGAGTGGTCGACCAACAAAGATCACTCCAAGAGCAAGGCGTGTAATAGTTGGTGAGG